>JBBPSY010000388.1:0-13888 GCA_038093855.1 Rugiboletus extremiorientalis
ATACGCAATGTTTTCTCGGATCGTGCCGTCAAAGAGGTTCGGGGTTTGGTTCACGACCGCGATGTGGTTGCGGAGATGGTGCACGTCCATCCATCGGAGGTTGTGTGCGCCGACAGAAATCGATCCCGAGGTGGGCTCATACAACCTTTGCAGCAGAGCAGCCACCGTCGATTTGCCGCATCCTGAGGCGCCGACAAGCGCCACGCACTCGCCCTCTGCGACCTGCATCGAAAAGTTTTTCAGCACGGCCGTGTCGGACTTGGTCGGGTACGCAAAGGACACGTTCTCCAATACGAGGTTCCCGGCGATCGGGAAACGAAGTAAGCCTTGAGATTCGCTCGTTCCGTCGATGGAAAGCATCACGAACTTGAAGAGATCCGTCGTCGCTTGGACGCTCTTAGCGATCCTTTGTGTGAACGCCATGAGTTGACTGCCGATTGTGACCGTAAAGACGACGAGGTTGAGCACTTGGACCATCCGCAGGTATGTGTAGGTGCCGTTGGCGATGAGGACAGCGCCGACGTAGAACAAGAGCGCTTCCGCGAGGTAGATAAGAGCGGAGGCGACGCCATATGTACATCCTTCGACGAACGCGCCGCGAATGCCTGTAGAAAGACAGACGGAAGCAGCCTTGTCGAACTGGGACTGCAGAACCGGCTCCAGGGACATGGCACGGATGCTCCGAACATTGAGAATCGTCTGCGGCGACGAGAAGAATCAGTTTCAGAAACGGCAAACGTTGAGAAACCGCATCGACAACGAACCTCATAGTAGACCCTCGCGACTTCCTCCCGAGCGCGCTTGTTCCTGACTTCGCATTTCGCGACCAAACCCGCTTGGAGGGCCATGGCGCCAACGAAAACGGGACCGATAGCAATGCCCGCAAGAGTCAATTGCCAGCCCCACACCATAGCCCAGATCAGCCCTACACCCATCATAGCCACGACGACCAAGAACTGGCCCATGACGACAGCCACGAGCGTCCGTGCATCATCAGCGTCTTTGATGAGGCCCTGTGTAAGTGCGGCGGGGGAATGTGCAGGAGAGTCGAACCACGCTTTGTCCTGTGCAAGTACACGGATGTAGGCATTGTTGCGCAAACGGGCGATCCAGCGGTCGGCAGACGTTTCCATGAGAAAATATTTAAGACCCATGAAGAGACCGTCCGCCGCTGCGATGCCAAAGACAAGAGCGCCATAAGAGTTGATAGTGCTGGCGCCAGGGTTTGCGGAGACCTCGAACATCAGACGGGAGAGCAAGAAGGAGAAGATGGGGGTCATAGCACCGCTCACTAAGCACGCGGCGAGACCGATGAAAAGGAGGTGTTTGGAGGGAATCGTTGGATATATGCGTCGCAGCGTCGCGATGAGACCGGGTGCAGGAAGAGATTCTGAGGTCGAAAGAGTCGAGTTGGATTGAGATGTTGGAGGAGGGAATACAACTTGCGCGGCACCGGGCGCCCTCCTGGTACGCCTCTCACGTCTTCCGGCAGCTTGCTCCGCGCTGCGTTTCAAATTCATCTTCTCATTCTCGAACTCTTCATCGTCTTCGACCATCGGTTGAGGGGAAGTAACCGACGTAAAAGGTGAAATGAACGAAAGGACGGTAGGCGAACTAGGCGTGAGCTGTAAACTCATCCGACGACCATCGTAGGCAGGCGAAGGGATGGTGAGTGAGGGAGGCACGATCGACATACTTGAAGGTCTCCTGGATCTGCCAGAAGCGCCGCCTTCGAACGTGGCAATATGACTCGGAACAGTGGTGATTGTAGGGAGTGGAGGGATTGCGTCCTGGTCATCATCATTCGACGTCCTCGTCAGCTGGGCGACCACGTCGAACATCCATCCCCCGATTGCCATCGTGACGGGGCGTACACCGTTGAGAGTGGGGGCGAGGCTGTAGTGCTTGTCCTTGACCTTTTGAGCGTCACGCGCTTCTTCATCTTGGGAAGCAAGAATCTCCGCGACTTCTTCGTACGCGGGTGGGCGCGTATCGGATGTGATATCAATGCCAGGGCAGCCGCCTTGCTGCAACATTTTGCGCCACTCCCCATCAGCCTTCTCCAAGTCGGCACGGAATCCTTGTTGGGTAACGCAGCCATCGCGCATAACGTACACAAAGTCGTCTGCGTTAATACTCGTAAGGTCGTGGGTGATGATGATCGTTGTTTTCCCGACACGCGAACGCCACGCTCGAATGGCTGCGGTCGTCAGATGGCGCGTGGGGGGGTCCAACGCGGACGTCGACTCGTCTATATGCACATATAACGTGAGCAGGTCAGCATCGCACATGAGGTAGACAGAACCTACCGAGAATAAGGACGTCAGGATCTCGTATTCTCGCTCTCGCGAGTGCCAACCGTTGCCTCATACCCCCGCTCAACACGATACCACCTTGGACGTCGTTATTCTCGCCGCTGCCAACCAAGATGGCCTCATATCCTGCTTCGAGTCCCAAGACCCATCCTTCCAACATTGCAAGCCGACACGCCTCCTCGACCTCGGCACGAGTCACGTCTTCGACGCGCCTTCCGCTTCCGACGGCTCCGAGAGCAATGTTCCAATGGATAGAGCCCCTGAAGACCTGCGCGCCAACGCCAGCTGAACCTTGTGTGACGCCCGCGACGTGTTTCCGAACCCAGGTAGAGTCAAGATACCGTACATCTTGTTCGTCGAGGAGTACCTCGCCCTGTCCAAGGGCCGGGGTATAATAACCTAGTAGAATGGATCCGATTGTGGATTTCCCGCATCCAGAACTACCGACGACAAAAGTCGTTTCACAAGAGGGAAAGAATATGTCCACATTGCGTAGAACGGGGACGGTCGGGCGAGTAGGGTAGGAAAAAGTGAGGCTGGCGAGCGTAAAATCGCCCGTGAAGCTACGTGGCGTGATGCGACGAAGTGGTTGCGCCTTTCGGTGTTTGGCTACGACGGCCGCTGGGACTCGCTGAGAGGAAGATATAATCTCCGCGAGTTCGGCAGCAGCAGCCTTGCCTTTGGCTAATTCGACTAAAAGTGGGACCATCATCTGCAAGTTACTAGTGGCGATTAAACACGCCCAGAATACAGTCATGACATCACCGGGCTTGTTCTTTCCCTGCAGGACTAGATGCGCTCCAAACCAGAACCCCTGGACGAACATGGCCATTGTGACGAACTGGGTTGTGCCAGATGCGACGCCAAAGATGGCACCGAGCGATTGAACAGCGACTGGGACACGTGTGAGAAGGGTGTGTTCGTACGAGGCGGCGTTCGCGGCTTTGACTGCGCCGATGTTCGATACGACGCGGGAGACAAGGGAAGCTGTACGAGCGAGAAACATTCTTTCTTGCGCAATACGAGGTGTCGCCAAAGCTTGAGAGAAGCCTTGGATGAGGATGAGTAAGGGTACCGCGGAGAGGATGACGAGAGTCAAGAGGGGAGACCGGACGAATGCCAGGACAAGCGCCGTTAACGTTGTAGTTAAATATTGAACAAGTTTGCCAGTCGCAAGGGACGACGCGGCGCGTACATCGTCGGTTTCCCTGCGACATGTGTGAGTGCCATAAGCGGCGGGGAGAGAGAGAGAGAGGATACCTCGCAAACTTGGCCATAAGGCCGCCAGCGCCAATAGGAGCGGCCTCGCCACCCATGTCCAGCACGTTGGTGGGATCGCCGCTTCCCATCTGTCTATCGAACCATTCCATTTGCTGGTGCACGACTGCGTGGTAAACTTTTCTTCTCAGCTCGATGACGTTCCATTCGCCGGTCCATATCCATAGGCTGCTTGTGACGCTGCTCATGACGAGCGCGCCGAGACCGAGGCCGACAAGCTGCAATGCAGCGGTGCCGACGCCACGGAGCAGGGTATCCTTGGCTGCTTGTGATGGATTTGGAGTGAGGGGGAAAGCGGCGAATGCGTTGAAGGACTGGCCGATGACATAGGTCATGAAGGGCGCAATACCACCAGCTGCCACAGACGACGCGATGGCAGGCGCGAGCAGCACGAGCTTTCGCCTGGGGGTGAGGAACGAGAAGAGAAGTTTAAACGTTGGCGCGGGCGGGGGAGGAGGGGGAATGTCGTGGACAGATGCAGCGGTAGCGTCCGAGTCCTGCTTCTCGATATCGATCGTAGAGAGCGTCGATGTTCGCGCAGGCAAGGGGATCACTGCTCGGTCGTGGTTGTTCATCGCTGTCGCAGACGACGACGAGCAACGGCTGCTGCTGCTGCCGTGGATGGAGAGGGGAGAAAAGGGAGAGATTAGGGCTCGACATGCTTACGGGGCGCACTTTTTGTTGGACGGTGCGCGTTATTGTCTTCCTTTGTCGTGCACGCAAAGACAATAAGAGGACTGATTATGTAATCACAGGCGTGGGTGCGACCACAAAAAGGGACACTCGCGATTCACATTGTTCCACCCCGGATCACGCCCTGGGCTGACCGACAGATACAGATTTAACGATAGAATCATCGGCAAGTGTACGGGTCATAGCTACACGATTGTTCCATTCCATCTACATAGGTCGAACGAAGCCTTTGTCGTGAGCATCATTCTCAAGAACCTCCTTTGGAAGAGGGGAAAAGAAGATCAAGAGAAGCACATAAAGGAATGATTCCATATCATCGAAATGCGTGTGTCTCTCGCCCAGAACATTGAAGCAGATATACCCTTGCCATGTTGTTAACGGACTATCCTGTTTGGTGGGAGCTCTCCCCAGCGGAGTGATGGAATTGGTTGGTGGATTGAGTCGATGACATGTGTATGGGTTCCTCGGCGTCCTGCAGGATGACCATGTCAAAGTCGATCAAATAACCCGACCGCCGTGTTCCTGTGTCACAGTTTGAAAAAAAAAAAAATTACGCCGAGAATATATGCACTCCCGTATCTGGAAAAGCAAGTTGGATTATGCCCTCTACAGGAAGCACTGATATACTCTTGGTCGACATTGAGTACTGAAGTCCATTACCTGGAAGAGCGAGAATGCTATCAAGGTTCACCGGATCCTCAAAGCCGTTTCACTGGCACCGCTGAACATCGGCGCATACGTAGTCCACGTTAGTTGGAAATGTGACTGACAATGACCCTCAAGTTGAGCCCTTGGCACATCGTTGAGCAGAAATTGACATTATTAATTTCATATTTCGTACCAACTACACGTCACGAAATGGCAGGGAAACGGTCCTCATAATCTGATATGATAATGGCTTCCAAGGCATTGACCTCCCTCACGGCCATGACGTTCTAAAAGGTTTGCGGGAAAAAAAAAAAGAGTAAGCATACAAGCGCGAAGCAAATGGTCTCCCTTACATCGACCAACTCGTTTGGCGTTGTGTTCAGCGCCAGCTGACACCACCTCGCAAGACCGGGAAGTAATCCGGCCAGACGAATCTTTAGTTCGTCCTTCTTTTCAGAGCTGCCGCTCACGTCGATGTCTCCCATGCTCGATTGTGCTGATGGATCTTGTGTGTTTGGAACGTTCACAGCGTTGGTACTGTCGACAAAGACACGCGAACGAAGACCATCCATCAACACCTCTGTCGCGCGATCGAGCGCGCAACCGAGCGCGTGGGCAAAATCTGGTCCAGATAAATAGCGGCGCGTCTGTGCGAGTAACGCGGAAAACTGTGGGTCTGTGTCTATCGACCCGCGTGATGTGGCAAGCGAGTTGGAGATGCCCATGGATGATGCAGGACGGGGACGGGATACCGAGTTTGACGGCGACTGTGAAGCACGGGAGCTGAGGTCCGATTCGTGGGCATGAGAAGATGGGGGTGTAGGAAAAGCAGCAGCCCGGGGCTTCGGGCTCTCGATCGGGATTGCGGTCGCTCGAGTCAGTCCATCATACGGTAATTCTGGAGGAGGAACGTATGGACCGATTCCACCATGTATTAACGAAGGGTGAGCTGGATCACAGACCGGTGGCAAACTTTTTGTAGGGAGACGGTTGATGCTATCGGGAATCTCGCTCTCCCTAGGTATTGAAAGAGCACCACCTTGTGCAAGGACATGGACAGTTGTCTCTGGTGTCGGTGGAAGGAGAGATGATAGGAACCTGGACAAGATTAGTCGACAGAATTCATGAGTGGGGTGCTAGATCATTTGCCTTGCACCCAATTTGTTTCCTGTCTCATCCATCTCTACTCGGCCTCGTACGTCCATGATGAGCGTGAATAACTCAGAGATCGAAAGTTTAGCCTTTAGTGACACACTAACCACAACAGAAAAACATCAGCATATGCAACAAAGTTAACGGGAAACTGGAAGAGAAGACGGCTCTCTATGGCGCCAAGAAAAGACGCCACACGAAACGCATACACACAGATAAAACACAATCCACTTACTCATCGAATACACTTTCGACACTACCCCTTACCCTCGCAGCAACATCTTTCCAACCCACGTGCAGCACCCACCACGAAAGCGTGAGGAAGCGCTTCTCCGTCGCTTCGGGGATTGCGTCGAGTTTCTCATCGGCTTCATCGCCGTCGTCACTTTCCCCAAGAATCCACGCGGGCCAGACCGCTTCAACATCGACAATTTGGGCCATAGCTTCCCTGGCGAGGATTCCCGTTAAAGACATCTGGGGTACTTCATCTCGAGCGCGCTCGGCACGGTCAACAGCCCGGACGGAATCTATGTAGCGGCCACGCCCAAGGAGATTGAGTTGAACCGCTGTGAAGAGAGAGAGGAGAGTGGTTGTATACAACGTGGTCAGCGTGCGCGTCAGTGCTAGAGAGGGGTTAGCTGGACGCATGTAGCCGGCGAGGAAAGCCTCACCGAGTATTTTGACTTCATTCCATAATTGACCCCTGGTTCGTGAGCTCGTGGAGATCATTGAATTCTCCATATTGTGTGCATTATGGCTAAGAGAGGAGCTCGCTGATGTGATAGAGTCTGAGAGCTGCGCGGGGATGTCCGGTCCACAAATCGGGCCTTCAGAGGATGACATATGCCCGATCCAGCTACCAGAAGTCGCAGAGGCGCGGTCACCGTCGAAGCCGGATCCTGAATAGGTGGAAAGGGAAACAGAGCCGGCATCCGAATGCACATCAGAGACTGAGCTCAACTCAGACACAGATTGTGAGTGTTGTTGATTGTGAGGCGGATGGAGTGTGCGAGAGCGGGAGGTACGCGAGATGGACTGTAGCTCATTCGTAAGTGCCTCGACGTCCATGTCTTCAAGGACCTGAGAAGCAAGGGTGGGTATGAGGGCCATTATTGTGAAGCAGACATCATCGTGAGTTGACTGGAAACGGCGTCGAAGGCTATCACGGACCAACATCAGACAATGAACAGGCTAGAGAATGAACAGGACACACTTGTCCCTAGCGAGCTTGGTTCTGAGCATCTTGTCCTTCGTCTCCTCCAGTCTCTCGCTGGCATAGGCGCTGAGGGCGTATGAGCCACATAAAAACGCGGCGGACTGGATGAGGCCCCGGCGCCGTTCATATACATATCGCTGTATCGCGTCCAACATTGAGCACGTCGCTCTCTACAAGAGCGGCTCAGCTTACTTGGGTGCTCATGTACGATTACATAATATGGATCACATGACCTGTTTTCCAATCTTTGGTTGGCACACAAAGGAAATCCAGTGGGCTTGATCTTATCAATCCTTGCTGTGATTCATTCAGTGCTCATGGTTCAGCACAGAATCTAGTAATTAGGCTCCCTGCATTGCATCATTTATGTAGATCCATGAATCCCATCTCTGGTACCTGAGCCAAAACACATCCACGCGGGAAAGGCAATCGAAAGGATAGCCTTGTCTGACTCTCGCTGATATGATCCAATGAGCCCAAGAGGTAAGTGAAAAAAAGTGTGCACACCGTTATACGGACTACCCCAGCAGGGGGTGGAGGCGGACCATTCCCTTGTTGTGCCTGGTAGGAAACAAGGTATCATGACATGGGTACCAATGAACCAGCAAAGACGTACTGCGCCTGCTCCCACTGGACCCGATGTGGGACTTTTTCCGCTACGAGGACCTTTATTCGCAGGTTTAGGGCGACCAGCCTTGGGAGGCGATTCAGACTGCAGTGTCTACTGAGTCCTTGTATATAAACTCGAAAAAAACGAACCTGTTGTTTTACAACGGGTTTCGCGACCGCCCGCTAACATAATATGTTCAACGTACCAAACCAATCAATAATCAGGAGACAGCACTTACTCGCACACGTTGACCTCGGGCCAACCACGAAATGTGTTCGTCCACGGCATCCGAATTTGCTGGTAAATGCGGATGGGGCCAGCGATCGGAAGATGGATGCAATTCCTGGGAAAGTTGATCGTGCTCATGTAAAACCGGGTCCTTGTTACTCTTCTTAATCTTCCCCTGGAGCCACTCCATCAATGTCGTGCGGCCCTGAGATGACTCAACAGCATCACGGTGTCCGTCTGGATGTGACTCCGGGATTGGCAGTGCATCCAACAACGGGGACAACACACGGGATGTATCAAACGGTAGTACCCCGTCTTTATGAGGATGTGGAGAGGATGTAGGCGACGGCGGCTTCACCAAGATCAACATGAAAGTAAGAGGATGATGTGATGGTCACCAACTTCATCATAGTTGAACTCGAGAACTGTCGCGTTCGACGGGACCTCAACCTATAACGAGTGAAATTTGCGTCAAGAGGAACAGTAACAAAGTGATACCTCAAGGGGATCTCCATCTCCATCTTCATGCGGATTGGATTCTCTGGGTTCCTTGTGGTGCACATACAAGCCTCAGAGTCAGTGTGACTATGTTCGGTGATAGAATGAGATCTCTTACCAGATTAGAGTCAGGGGACTTGCTATCATGGTCACCCGATGTCAAGGGCTGCTCGTCATGTTGTGCATCTTGATGAATAGGTACCTGATGCAGTTGTCAATGCGGGACATGAAGTAGAAGTTATCCGAGATGCTGAGATTCTGAATGGAAAAACTTACTTGGAAAGGACCATACGTGTCCGGGAGAATACTGCTGAGGTCACGTATGGTGATTTTCCCATCACGTCGCCCAACAGCAATATAGCTACTGTTTTGGGAGACAGCAATCGACTCTATGTGTTCATCGACTTCATTGGCCGGGCCAATCTGAGCCAGTGTTGTCGTGTCCAGAAACGAGATGAAATGGTTCGTAAAGGTAGCAATGAACTTGTTGTTGCTGGCCAGAGCAATGGAATTGATGTCACCGAGAGAGTGTGATTCAGCAAGCTGCGACCCTATGGAGGCATCGAAACATCTGATTCTATTATCCTTGCATGCAATAAAAAACCTTAGCCCGTCGTCAGACCACGCAAGCGGAGTAATTGGCCACGTTGAGGGGGTAACAGTTGCAATAGTGACGAGCTCGTCACCATTGTGGCTGTCAAAGACACAGATAGAATGATTCCAGCAGGCGGTGGCGATGTGCTCGCCGTTTGGGGAAAATTTGATTCCAGTGACGGTATGGGGGTGGTGGAGGGGACCAAGGAGTCTCCGCCCAGTCGCAAGACTCCATATGTTCATTTCATTGCGTAAAGTCCCGGTGGCAAATCTGGCCGAATCTGGGGAAACGTCCATGGCAACCACATATCCTACCTCCTCGATGTTGATGGCCTTTTCATGGAGTCCTGCATCCCAAACGCTTGCACCCGGAGAAGTCCCGAACATGATCCACTTGCCATCCTTTGATACGGAAATGGCCTGGCATAAATTCATTGCTATTCGCTGAACCTCTTGACCATCTCCAAGACGCCATCGCCAAACACCGTCATGGCCCCCGCCCAAAAGATGTATTCCGTCAGGGTGGAACGCGACCGTCAACACCTTTTCAGAGCTACCAGTGTCGAGTACTGTAGTTGGGTCTTATTTACAATCGTCAGTAGCGCACCCTCGGGTCAGAACTGCCACACACCAGCCCTTGTCGATGACATCCTCATCAACGGCAGTCCGAGGGTTCGAAGGGTAAAAAAGCAGGTCGCAAACAGTTGTACTTCTCAATTTGGGTCTGTTCACTCGGGTGCCTCGTGTCTTTGGCGCCACCCACCTGGGCGACTTTATTGCGACGACTAGACAGCCAGTTGACGCCGCCAATTGAGTTTGCGACTTGTGAGTACTCGTCGAATATTGACCAGTGGGCACAGTGACAGGACTCGGTTCACGACGGAGTACAATCCGTGTTAGACCAACCCACAACATACCACACACAAAGACAGGGCACTCCAGGGTGCTCCTGAACAACTTCGGGCAGCGATACGCGAGTCGAACTACGACTTGTGAACCGACTACAATTCCAACATATTATGCGAGGAGCAGTTCGTGCACACCATTATACATAGGGGTTGGACACGCAGTCATCGGAGGTATGCCCCTCCGCCGGCGGAGCTCAAATGGCTGTGCCCGTCTCCACGCCGTTGACGCCAGCTCGACAAGACACAGATATCCACATGAAAACCACACAATTGCTCCCAAGTACGTATGTATGAGGTCGTGGTCATGCGTTTCGAAGAACTCTCGCAGCGCCTTTATATGTTGACTACGAGCTGGCGGTCGTTCCCGCGGTACGTTTCCATCCCTCGGGAACGCTGGCTTGACCAGACACGAATGTGCCTCCTAGATGCCAACTCTCTTTCTAGCGCCATAGTTAGTCCGAGCGGAGCCAGCAATGACCCGCGATAATGACCCTTCTGTTCGGACCAAAAAGGTCGTGGGACATCATGCAAGTGTGAATGGATCCTGATGTGTAAATTGTACGGTTTGGATACGAAAACGGCTGTGCTGTGTGTGTCGACACTCGACAAGACGTCGATCCGTGATCTGACATGTCATCTATAGTACACTCTTAGCGAGCCCTCGGCGGCCTTGCGGAAGCAGTTGCCTATTCGGGAAATTATGTGTTCACCACCGTAACATGGAGCGGGAGTTGCACAGGGTGCGCCACTCACCAAGCGCCAATTGTCCTGCCTGCCTGCCGTTCGCTCTGAACGCCTCTGCCCTGCGTCGGACAGCTTGTACCAAGGGTGGACTATCCTGGCTCTCCCTCACACATGTCCGACACCCCGCCTGAGTCTGCAGCCCAACTCTTTGCGGAAAAAGCATGGCTCGCCGGCGCACTCATCACGGGGGCGGGCTACGGCGTCGTCACGGCCCTGTTCTACCTCTGCTTTCGTGCCCTCTGGATTCGACTAAAGCGCAAGGATGCGAGTCGTAGGCGAAACCTCTGCTTTCTCCTCTATGTCTGCGTCCAATTCGTGTTTGGATCGCTCTTCCTCGCGTCAAACTCCAAGTTCACCCAATTGGCATTCATAAACTATCGTGGCTTTTCTGGAGGTCCGAGCGCGTACGAAGAGCAGATGTTTTCGATCGGTGTGGATGAGATCGCCAACATATCTTATGTCCTTGCCAACTGGCTCGCCGACTCGTTGCTGGTATGCCTCTCGGTCGGCGTTGGATTTCCAAAAGCACGCTGATGCATTGATCCCATTGTGGGTTGTGTATTAGGTCTGGCGGTGCGCCCTTATCTATCGAGATTTCGGCGCTCTCCAATGGCGCCTCGTCCTCGCCATCACGAGCCTCATGCAACTTGCAGCTTATAGTGAGTACCATGATTCTCTGATACCCACTCAAAAGCCCCATGATCCCGCCTTCCCCACAGTCCTAGGCATCTTCTTCCTCCTCCAAATATCCTCGCCATCATCATCGCCCTATGTAAATGCCGGCCATTCTATCAACTGGACCATTCCCTACTTTTCTGTCTCCCTTGCTATCAATATCCTTGTGACGCTTCTCATCGTCGTCCGATTACTGCACTACCGACGCACCATGGACCAACTACTTGGACCAGGTCATGTGACCGAGTGCACGACGGTCGTTGCAATGCTTGTCGAGTCCGCAGCGGTCTATGCCACCTTTTCCCTCCTGTTCCTAATTCCGTTTGCGATGAACAACCCCATCTCTTACACGTTTCTCCAAGTCCTCGGGGAAGTCCAGGTGAGCCGCTCTATCTCCTCCCGCCCCATGTCTGGAATTAGGTGATGGGGCTGGGGGCAATATCTTCACCCTCGTTTCTCGTGCTCATTGGGTTATATTCAGTTGGTCGCGCCCCTGTTGATCATTTATAGAGAGGCGTTGGGCAAGGGGTGGATCAGCAGTTCATCATCGGTGGTCTCCACGATCGCCAACGGCGATCGTGATGTTCGTATCCCGCGGTTCACCGACATTCAATTCGCGTCGGGAATATCTTATTCGGTTGACACACGTACGTTGGAGTTTACTTCGAAGCCGGATTCGTCAGCCCATGCAGGTGTGGCTGTCGATGTTGAAGTAGGAGTGAGGGGGGACGAGGAAGAAGGTATCGAGTTACACGCGTTGAGGTAACATGCATTCGTCCGTCTATTCTTCTATATGCCTCTCGTTTTGCATGATGTTGCTATTAGACCTGTAACTATCCTCTTTCCTTCTTTTCGTCTTGTTTTCTTGATGTTTCTTGATAGCATTCTCCGCATCTCTATATATACCCCTGACAAACAAGGGAAGCTTGATCTCGTGTATGTAGCTATGTCACCGTATTTATCTCTCCGTTTTCGAGTACTATTCGGAGATATCTTGGTAGAATTAATACAAACATAGTATGCTCGAAGAGCGGGAGGGATGAGATATTACGTGTGTGCCCCTGCTGCGCGTTTTTTGCCGACTGTAGTACATATTCGAGTCTACAGCAGAACGTTGATAAGGCGAAGTCTCGCTCACACAAGCAGGGACGCTCTGATAGGTCGTGGTCGACCCTGGTTCGAAGTGCGGCGTGGGGCCCCATTGACAGGCCGCTGGCGACCCTGGAGTCCCAGAGAACCGTCACAAACCTCGCAGAAAGTGAACATTGCCCGATTTGGTATGTCATGAGTGCCACGCCTGAAAAAATCACGGTCATGTGATCTCAATGTGTCAGTGAGGTGAAAACACTCATGGCATCATTTTTGTTGTTGCTTGAGAGTAGCCAATAGTATATTGTGATTGCTCCATAGCATGCATGTCCTTGTTATATACTAAATAAACTGATATTGCATTGCATCCCCATATCATGTGCTCATTGTCTCTAGTGATCCCCTGGCCTGGCTTGGCCCCAAAGCCCTGGCTTACTATCCCATCCATTGCGGGCCCATCTCATCCACCTATCACTTACATCATTGACCCCTTACTCGACTCTGCTAATAGCCTACACCCCAGGCACTCTGAGTCTGTTAATATTTATTCAGGTACCATATTTGCCAGTTCTGGTACATACCATCCCATACAATATCATCATTATTACTCATAGTACATAGTAATTTTTGGCACGAGTACTTGACATTATTGTATCTACTGTTCATACATCCGAGTCCATGCATACAGCAGAGTGGTGACGACGGCCGTCTTGCGATTAGCGGAGATCCAAAAAGCACTGACGATGTGTGACATCCCCCCAAAGTCGCTCGGGGGAATTTTGCATCTCTATGCTATTTGTGCTTTTCGCACCGGCATCGCTCTGGCACACAAAGCTTTCGGACGGACCCTCCCATTTTTCTCGTGGATTCAAGGCAAGGGTTTCCCCACCTCTCCATATTTTTTTAAAGTCTCAATCCGTTATATTTCCTGAACTATAGACCTTACACTGCAAGATTTTGCAGCACTGGTGCCATGATTGTACTAGCACGACTGAAATAAGGTCGTGCTTATGTAAGATACTATCTACTCGAACCCATACGAAATGAGTTCCAACAGTATAGCCCGTTTGGTAGAAGAAGAAGGCCATGGAAGAACAGAAGCTCGTTCCCGAGCGAGTTATTCGCGTGATCCGTGATGAGAACGACGATACTATCTAGCTTGAGGTGTCTCGGGTAGTCTATTTGAACCCGATGCGGCCGACACGTACCGTTGTTCACCTTGGTTGATGTTGTCGTCCCT
>JBBPSY010000389.1:0-13875 GCA_038093855.1 Rugiboletus extremiorientalis
CTAGCTGGGGTTTCCAGCCGGTTCCACCAGGGTTTATATAGAGTACACGAGTGGCTGTACTCTAGCACGGACCATGGACATGTATCTGCTGGAAGAGGAAAAGGTCCAGCGTATCCTTAAGGGATGCACTGGAAATGGAAAGGGAGCACTTCCTCAATGGCGAGGTTGAGTGTGAATCGACAAAAGGGGCATGCAAGCATGCCAGACGAAAGGGATGCGCAGCAGCAATGAGGCTGGCATGCGCTAAAGATAAAAATGGAAGTCCGAGGTTCCCGCGGAGCCGTGGGGCCGAGGGGAACCAGGGAAGGACAAAGGGTGACACTGCACTGGGCAGTGGTGCAGAAAGGAAAGCATAAGTAAACAAAGATAAAGAGACATAAACCTCACTGGTACTGAGGTAAGCGATAAGTAGATGGCTAACCCTATGGTTAGGGGTTCGCCTAGGGTAATTGTAAGGTAAGTAGTGTTAGGTATTATACCAGTGAGTAAGAAAGGAAGAAAAAGGGGAGGGGGGTCGCTCTACCGTAACATTACCCTCTCCTAGGGTGGACGACCCCTGTAGTCCACTAGTCTCTGTCTGGTCCCGATAGGTCTCCCTCGTTGACCTCGTAATCCTCACCTCCCCAGGATAGGTCATCGGAGGAGGTGGAATAATGTCTGGGGTCGTGAAGGTGGGACAAGTGAGGTGGGATGGGAAGCATGTCGTTGGGGTCGTCACTGTCTCCAAGGGGACAGTTCCGGCGTACATGTCCGCGTTCATGACACCTAAAACAGCGGCGATTTCTTCGTCGCTCCACGGGGGAGACATTGATCCCGGGAGGAGAGGAAGGGGCTGTGGTGTCGGGGAGTGAATTGGAATGGGGACTGGACGCGGCATGTCCCGCACAAAGTTGGTGGAGAGAAGTGATGATGCCGACGCGGTGGAGACGACGGGTAGTGGTCGGGGAAGTGGAAGGTTCGGGGCGTCGTTCGGGATGGGCGAACCAGAGGGGACGTACGGGGCCCGACGAGGGTCGCACTGGGCGGTCGGGATAAGGCGGCGGTGGGGGTGGTGACACAACCCGGAGGGCGTCAAAGTCCTGTGCCAGGTCGTTGATGATCCCGCTGATGAAGGAGTTGAACCGCTCCCTCGTGGTGGGTTCCTCGTTGTTGTCTTCCCTGAATTCGACCGTCGCCCCAGTGGAGGAGGTGGGAGATACAGCTCTAGGGACGTCAGGAGTGAGGACCCTCTCGACGGTGTCGGCGATGGAGGGGAAGGGGGTGGCCTGCTGAGTTGGTGTCTCCTCTTCTTGGGTCTCGGCGGGAGATCTGCTGACCCTGCTCCAGAAGGTGATGGGGGGTGGTACGGGGACGAGGAGAAGGGGTGGTCCGGCATTCGTTGACTCCTGCTGCATTCCCTCCCTGGTAGACTCGGGGAGATGGAAAGACGATGGAGGGGGAGAGGTAGTGGTAACGTTCAGTGGGGGAGGCGGCCATGAGTATGGGACGGGTGATAAAGGCCATATCAGCCGCTGGGATGTCGTTGACGAGGGTGGCGAAGCCCACTGAGTAGAGGAGGTCCAAAACTCCGTTTCGGATAGAAAGGAGTACCTCTGCGAGGCCTGAGTCCCGGGGGCCACTTCCGTATCTAGCGTCGTTGTTTGAGAAGAGGGTTCCGAGGAGGACGATCCGTCGGAAGAGCTCGACGAGCTGGAAGAGGACGACGCTGGTGGAGAGTGCCCAGTGGTGGCGTACATGGTGGTCAAGGGAGCGGGTCTGGATGGTGACGGCGAAGACGACTCATTGGAGGTGGGGACTAAGGTGGTGGACTCTGACAGGGGGTTCAGTGGGTACGTCAAGGTTGGGGAGTTCATCAGTCATGAGGTCTTTAGAATGGGGTATGGATGGGACAGTACTAGTCTCGACAAAAACAACTATGGGTGGTGCGGTGGTCGATGGCGTGATTGACTTCTCTGAGCAGCTTGCTCTTGGTTACGGGGACGGCGGGACGGGTGGTGTCGATATCTTTTATGGTGATGAAGGTCCGGCGAAGGTATGCAAGGGTGTAGGTGTTGGTTCCGAGCGCTGCTGCTATCTGGTGGCAGTAGGAGGGTTGGGACATGGCGGAGTCCTAAAGACCCTTCAGGTCTTTATACTCCTGGAGTATCTCCTTGGCGTTGGCGAAGTTTGGTTCAGATTCCCAAGTTGCCTCGGAGATTGGATATCCTTTCCAGGCAGCCAGATAACACTGTGTTCTTCCTTTCCCTTTGTGGCCGATGATATGGCTTAATTCGTAGTCTTCTTCCGAACGCGCCAAATCCGGCGGAGGACGGGAGAAGTTGGGGCCGTGTTCATCGGTTTCGACAAAAGGGGATAGAAGAGAGGTGTGGAACACCGGATGAATTCGCCACGAAGGGGGAAGTTCTAATTCGTAGGCGAGAGTGGAGATGACCTTCGTGATGGTAAAGGGGCCGTGTCTCTTGGGGGAGAGCTTCCAGTTGGATGATAAGGGAAGGTTTGTCGCTTCCAGCCAAACACGGTCGCCCTTCTTCCAGGGTTCGAATTTCCGATGTGATCGGGAAGCCATGATTCGTTGGGAGTTTTCCAGAGCGGCTTTCGCTTCATCCCGTGCAGAGCTAAGGAGGGAGAGTCGATCAGCCAATGCTGGTACGAACGTAGGTCCGATCTTTGGATAGGAACGGGGTTGATATCCCATAAGGAGGAAGAAGGGGGACTGTTTGGTGGCGGAGTGGGTCATGGCGTTGTGATGAAATTCGGCCATAGGAAGGACGTCGACCCATCCGGAGGGATTCTCCTGACAAAACAACCGTAAGAAGATTTCCAACTCCTGGTTTACACGTTCGGTCTCTCCATCGGTCTGGGGATGGTACGCGGTTGAGAGAGCGATGTCATAGTGTAGGAGCTTGGAGAGTTCAAGTGCGAAGGTGGAGGCGAACTGAGGTCCACGATCGGAGATTACGCGGTCATGCAACCTGAATCGAGGGAAGACATGAGTGAAGAAAAGCTTGGCGACCCCTTTGGCAGAGATATTTTTGGAACAAGGCATGAGAATCACCCCCCGGGTAAGGCCATGGTCCACCACGACCAGCACAGAGTCGAGGCCCCCTGCCGCCGGGGGAAGGCCAGAGATAAGATCCATGGAGATGTGCTGGAACGGGCAGGTGGCAGTGGTGGCGATTGGGGACAAAGGGGGTTTCATCGGGTGGGTGTTTACTTTCATCTGCTGGCAAGGGGCGCAGCCGGCGATATACCGGCGAACAAAGGTGGACATCCCGGGCCACCAATAGTCGTGGGACAGCAAGGCGAGCGTCCAAGCAAAGCCTGCGTGTCCGCCATGATGCGAATTGTGTATGCTGGAGACGAGGGGTTCACGGCAGTCCTCAGGAATATACGTCCTGCCGAGGTAAGTAAGATTTCAGCCGTCGAATGCCCAGTCATCAGGTCGGGCCCTGGGGAGAAGCGAGGATCCCTCGTGCATTGCTTGGAGAGCAGATACCACGACGGGATCGGATGGGGTTGAGAGAGCAATTTTTTCGGCGATAGCAAGGTCAAGGGAGCGAGCAAAGACCTCATCAGGAAGGACTTGAAGGGCGGCGTTGTCGTTAGAAGTATCGACGTCGTCCTTCCGTGACAAGGCGTCGGCGGGCCCCATGGCAGTGCCGGGGAGATGGGTAAAGGTCAAGTCGTAGTCCTGTAGAAACATCTGCCAGCAGGCATGACGACGAGACAACTTCCGAGGTTCGTGGAAGTATGTCAAGTTTTTGTGGTCAGTTAGGACTGAGACGGGATGACCCGTTCCCCGTAGGTATTGGCGCCATTCCTCTAGGGCCATAATGACAGCAAGGAGCTCCCGATCATAGATGTTGTAGTTCCGTTCGGCTGACCCGAAAGTCTTTGAGAGATAGGAACAGGGATGAAGGTCTCCATTGACATCTTTCTGCACGAGGACGCCGCCAGCGGCGGTGAGGGAGGCGTCCGTCATAACGAAGAAGGGTTGAGATACATCGGGAGTCCGGAGTATGGGTTGCTTGAGGAAGGCGTTCTTCAATGTTCTAAATGCTCTCTCCTGGTCCGTTCCCCAGGTCCAGGTTGCGCCTTTGCACGTGAGATCGTGTAAGGGTTTGCATATGTCGGAGAATGCTGGGATAAACTTCCGGTAGAAGTTGCAGAACCCGATAAACGATCTGACAGCTTTGACGTCTTTCGGTGCAGTCCACTCCTCGATGGCTGCTAATTTTGTGGGATCTATTTTGATATTGTCTTTGGAGACAACGAGTCCGAGGTATTCGACTTCGGTCATATCGAAAGAGCACTTCTCTGGCTTGAGATAGAGGTGTTGTTCTCGGAATCGTTGCAGGACTTTTTCAGTGCATGCTCGGTGGGTTTCTGGATCGGAGGAGTGGATGAGAACATCGTCCATGTAAATGACGAGCCAGCCTTCCGCGATATAATCGGCGAAGGCGTCGTCCATATATGCCTGAAAGGTGGCAGGCGAATTACACATTCCAAAGAACATAACCGTTGGCTCAAAGAGTCCGAACGGCGTGATGAAAGCGGCTTTCCACCGGTCTTCAGGTTTGACCAGGACATTGTTATAACCCCATCGAACATCTAATTTGGTGAAGATGGACGATCCCTTGAGCTTGTCGAGGAGGTCAGAGATACGCGGGAGTGGGTAGGCGTTCTTGACCATGTGACTGTTAAGATATCGGTAATCCTGGCAAGGGCGGAGTTTCCCATCCTTCTTCGCCACAAAGAAGAAGGGAGCCGCTTGAGGTGACGTAGACGGTTGGATCTTTCCATTTGCCAGGTTTTCGTTTACAAACTTTCGACAAGCGTTGATTTCGTCGGGGTTGAGGGAGTAGTTCTTGGCACGCTTCGGGACGAATGAGGGGAGTAACTTGATTTCATGATCGAAGGGCCGGGATGGTGGTAATTCGGTTGCCTCTTCGTCAATGAACACGTCAGCGAACTGCTGGTACTCCTTTGGAATGGTTTTTGTAATTTTGGCCGTTTCTTGGGCCAGCGTAGTTGACAACGTAATTTTTCGGATGTGAGCGGGCATCCTTTCAAAACGTGTCCTATAGGCTTTGGCTAGCCTGTTGTCGACGTCGAGGTCTAGATACCTTAGCAAATATCGTTGTGCTAGGGCTTCCTGGCCGTTGCGCTTTCTTTTGACCAACGATGGAGGTTTTACGGACACCTTCCAACTACTCCAATCGATCGTTGGGTTTCGGTCTCCTAACCAACTCATTCCTAGAATGATGCTCTGTTGTTTACCGCTGGAGAGTACGAGGAAGTCCCGATCTTCCTCGTCTTCATCAATCTGGATATGAAGGCAGACCTTATGGGTTATCATTCCCATCTTGTTAATGGTTCCGTCTGCGTTCGTAGTGGTGACCGGCCTGGTAAGACGAGTGAATGGCAATTTGTTTTTCTTAGCGAATGTGTAATCGATGAAGCATGAGGTGGCTCCACAATCTATGAGGGCGGGGGCGGTGACAACGGATTTGCTCCCAACTGGAGAAAGAGAAACTGGTACGAACACAGATTTCTCATTTCTCGATACTATTACAGTTGGGAGGGTAGGAGAGCAAGACGTTGCGGCGAGTCTCCTTTCTAAAAATCCTTGCCCACGCAAATGCGGTTGACTTGTTCATCCTCATAGGTGGCGTGTGGTTCTTCAGCATCTTCATCATAGCATTCCTTGAGAACCCGGAGGATCTCTTTCCTATCTTTCCATCCTCCCTCCAGATCGGCAATGTAAGCGTCAAGGGGATCGGGAGAGGAGGAGGCACTCGTCTGCACGGTTCTGAACCTTTCTGATTTCTTCGGTGTAGAAGTAGAGGGGGATGGAGTGGAACTCTTCCACTGCATGGGCTGCCTATAGTTTCTGTGCCCTGGGTGGTTCCGACTGATACAGCCGGGTTTATGACAGATGTAGCAGAGTCGATCTCGGTTATGACGTGCCCGTTCGGGCCCGGTGAGATTGATTCTGTCTACATCCATCACGTTGGGATCGTTTCGAGCGGACTGAAAACCTCCTCGATGGAAGTCTCGGAGGTGTTACGGTAGAGCGGCCCCTCTCTCCTTTTTCTTCTTCTCTCACTCACTGGTACAACATCTAACTCTACTTACACTACGATTACCCTAGGCGAACCCCTAACCCCAGGGTTAGCCACCTACTTACCGATTACCTAAAGTACCAGTGAGGTGTACGTCTCTTTACCTTTGTTTACTTATGCTTTCCTTTCTGCGCCACTGCCCAGTGCAGTGTCGCCCTTTGTCCCTCCTTGGTTCCCCTCGGCCTCCACGGCTCCACGGGAACCTCGGGCTTCCATTCTCGTCCCTAGCGCATGCCAGCCTCATTGCTGCTGCGCACTCCTTTCGTCTGGCATGCTTGCATGTCCTCTTTAGTCAGTTCGCACTCAACCTCACCATTGAGGAAGTGCTCCCTTTCCTCTTCCAGCATATCCGTTTAGGATGTGTTGGACCTTTCCCTTTCAAGTACTTACACTGCCTGGTCCGTGCGCGTACTTGTACCCTATATAAACCCTGGGAGAACTGGCTGGAAACCCCAGCTAGTTCTACGCAATCTACGCGTATCTACTGGCATCCAGAGAGCTCACTTCGCCTTCGACACCTCAAGGCTCCGCTTACTCTTCTGTGGTCTAAAGGTCGCCCCAAGACCTGCTTGTGTAGTTCTGGACTTAGGGCCGTAGGCTTCCGCATCTACGTTGCCCAGTGAAGTCCCGACAACAGCTATCTCTTTGGCTTGCCACTGAGATACCGTGTGCGTCGTAACAGGAGGCGTTCGTGCGCTTGGGTGTGGTTACTGGCAGCGGTCATCCATCCATCTAGGGTAGTGGGTTCCGTTCCGCGAAGGATATCTCCGACTAAGGAGTAATGCAGTCCTTGGCAGTAGGCGTCATTGATCATGTTCGTATCAGTGATACCAGAGAGGCCAAGGAGGAGGTTGAACTGCGTGGTGTAATCCTTTAGTGATTCGGTGGACAGTCCTTTCATGCGGAGTTTTCGGAGTTTTCATCGAGCATCTACGGCTTCGTTCTTGGCGGAGAAGGCTTTCTTGAATTCCTCAGAGAAAACCCTCCAGGTGTTGTAGCCGGGGTAGGTAGTAGGTTGTGCGAGTTTTGCATAGTATCCTTCTGCGAATACTCGACCTTGTCCTTCCCCCATCTTGGCGAGAGCCGTAGTGACGACTTCATCATCCCCCATCTTATCGTGCTTAATCTGGCGCCAAGCTGCCATTGCTTGCAGCCACCAGTTAGCGTCTTCTACTCGACCGGAGAAATCGCGGGGTAGTGACTCTTTGCCCATGTCGTCGTCTTCTGAATCTTCTTTGACGTCAGAGTCAATCCTGTGGATACGTACGTCAGGGTCTGGAATTAATGCTCCTTCTACTGTGAGGGCGGTACCAGACGCAGGAATTTCGGTGAGCCTTCTATGGGACTCAGACCTGCTCCCAGGAATTGTTACACCAGCACCTGGGTGTGGGCGACTGCTTGTCGGATTAAATCCGGGCCTGCTGGACTTTTTTGTGGAGTGACTAAGAGATATATCGGTTGTGGGGACAGGGGAAGGGGAAGATTCTTGAGAGCGTTGTCGTTCTAGGCAGGTAGACTCCCAACGGGCAACTTCAGCGGTTTCTCTCTCAGCGACTGAGAGGGAAGAGGAACCGGGGAGTCGTCGTTCTTGTTGTTGGGCTTCGTTGCCTGCGATGGTTCGTAATGCTGCTTTCCCTTTCCTGTCTTGGGCGAGGTAGAATGCACAATCCTCGGGAGAGAGATTGTCGTATCTTGAGTCTTCCTCCGTGTTGCCTAGTGGGGAAGCTTAATAGCAACCCCGGTGTAGAAGTAGCTAGTTCTTTTGTTACGACGCACACGGTATCTCAGTGGCAAGCCAAAGAGATAGCTGTCGTCGGGACTTCACTGGACAACGTAGATGCGGAAGCCTACGGTCCTAAGTCCAGAACTCTGCAAGCAGGTCTTGGGGCGACCTTTAGACCACAAAGAGTAAGCGGAGCCTTGAGGGTGTCGAAGGCGAAGCGAGCTCTTTGGATGCCAGTAGATACACGTAGATTGCGTAGAACTAGCTGGGGTTTCCAGCCAGTTCCACCAAGGTTTATATAGAGTACACGAGTGGCTGTACTCTAGCACGGACCATGGACATGTATCTGCTGGAAGAGGAAAAGGTCCAGCGTATCCTAAGGGGATGCGCTGGAAATAGAAGGGGAGCACTTCCTCAATGGTGAGGTTGAGTGCGAACAGACAAAAGAGGCATGCAAGCATGCCAGACGAAAGGGTGTGCAGCAGCAATGAGGCTGGCATGCACTAAAGACGGGGATAGAAGTCCGAGGTTCCTGCGGGGCCATGGAAGCCGAGGAGAACCAAGGAAGGACAAAGGGTGACACTGCTCTGGGCAGTGGCGCAGAAAGGAAAGCATAGGTAAACAAAGGTAAAGAGAAGTAAACCTCACTGGTACTGAGGTAAGCGATAAGTAGATAGCTAACCCCGTGGTTAGGGGTTCGCCTAGGGTAATCGCAGGGTAAGTAGTGTTAGGTATTGTACCAGTGAGATAAGAAAGAAGAAAAAGGGGAGGGGGACCGCTCTACCGTAACAGGAACCAGGGAAGGACAAAGGGCGACACTGCACTGGGCAGTGGCGCAGAAAGGAAAGCATAAGTAAACAAAGATAAAGAGATGTAAACCTCACTGGTACTGAGGTAAGCGATAAGTAGATGGCTAACCCTATGGTTAGGGGTTCGCCTAGGGTAATCGTAAGGTAAGTAGTGTTAGGTATTGTACCAGTGAGTAAGAAAGGAAGAAAAAGGGGAGGGGGGTCGCTCTACCGTAACAGTGTCGCCCTTTGTCCTTCCTTGGTTCCCTCGGCCCCTCAGCCACCATGGGAACCTTGGACTTCCATTTATATCTCTTGCGCATGGTAGCCTCATTGCTACCTTGCACCCTCTTCTTTCGGCATGCTTGCATGCCTCTTTTGGCAGTTCGCACTCAACCACACCATTGTGGAAGTGCTCCCTTTCCTCTTCTGATGCATCCCTTTGGGATACATCAGACCCTTTCCTCTTCTGGCAGATACGCACCCTTGGTCCGTGCTAGAGTACAGCCACTCGTGTACCCTACATAAACCCTGGTGGAACCGGCTGGAAACCCCAGCTAGTTCTATGCAATCCATGCGTATCTACTGGCATCCAAGGAGCTCCCTCAGTCTTTGCTACCTCAAGACTTCGCTTCACTCCTTGTGGTCTAAAGGTTGCTCTAAGACCTGCTTGCTGAGTTCTGGGCTTAGGACCATAGACTCCACATCTACGTTGTCCAGTGAAGCCCCGACGACAGCTATCTGTTTGGCTTGCCACTGAGATACCGTGTGCGTCGTAACAACCCCCGACATTCAGCCCACCTTAAATTTTCAGCCCACGATGTCTTCTTCCAGCGAGTCCGTTCCAGATATTGAGTCTTATACATGATCATCGACACTTCTCAGGCTTTCAATATCGACAAGTTCGTATCGTCTCTCTGTCTTACTGCTCAAGGTGCTTTAATTGCGTGACAGAGCTTATGCGTCGGATGCATCAACTTCTTGGGGAGTCTACGGACACTGCAGGTCAACTCATCAACACCCTGACTGACTTGGAAGACACCAACATGTCGGGCCCTCCTACTCGATCATTGGCACTTTGCAGGCTTTCAACATTGATAAGTTCGTGTTGTCAGTCAGTTTCTTCCTGTTCAGGGCATTCTAACTATGCGACAGAGCTCATGTGTCGGATGTATCGACTTCTGGGAGAGTCTACAGACCTTGCGACTCGACTCATCGACAGCCTTACCAACTTGGAAGGCAACGACACGTCGGGCCCTCTCACTCCTCCAAATTTACCCCGTCCCCGGCCCGTGGCACTTCCCATGACAATGAGGAGGGTGTATGGAATTGCGCGCAGGGTAGCCGCCGCCAATTTCAACCCGGATGGGCCGTTCAGTCTTTTTGTGCCAGGAGAACTTATGTTGGATGGTCGAGTGCAAGACATGTACAACAACTTCCTCTATGATCTTCCGAAACCAGGAGCCACTGGGCAGCTCTACCTCATCACATGCGGACGCCACGTAGGTATTTTCGCTACATGGTAAGTGAACACCGCCTGTAAAGGTAATCACACTAACATTGCAAGTAGGCCCCAAGCAGCCCCTCATGTTTTATCAGTGAGGAATGCTGTATGTATCAAAGTGACAAGCATCAAGGAAGCTATACCACTACTTCATGAGTGTATTGACAACGGCACAGCACGTTGGATGCGGGCTAGGGTGTGGGCTAAATAGATAGTAGTGACTGACTTGTTCATGTACACGAATTCTCAAACATTAATTGATACTTTTTTGATTACTGTTCAGGCTGTATCATAATTGACGAAGTATCGTGGGTCTACACAATGTACATAGTTCGAACGTATGAACTCTAACAATCATCTTCTGCACCCGTTGCATTCAGGCACACAGTGTGTGAGAATATGTTGGACCACTTCACTCCAACAGCGGATTGAAATCAATTGCCTGGTACAAAGCAACAACCAGACCTTCTTCTACAACCCACCTATGAGGTCATAGTGGTAAGTTCGCATTCAGGCTTCAAACAATACATATACTTACTTTGCAACCAACTGGGCAAAAATGTTGACATCATCTGTTTTGATGGGGATTGGCATGCCTCCACCTCTGGCACAAACCAGAGCAACAATGTATTTTTGTCCACTCACTCCGCTCGTCTTTACATCTCGCTCATGGACCAAGGTCACCTCCACAGGGTCTCCATTTCGAATGGCAGGGTGAACACAACAATCTATTGTGTTCTCCATCAGGGTGAAGTACGATCCAGCTGGATGGAGCTGCCTGCTAACTTCATCATACAGGCTGTCAACCAACTCTGCAGTGAAGTTGTTCCATGTGACATGGGATGCAACAGCCCTTGAATAGGCTTTTGGGGAAAGAAAGAAGACACAGTCAGGCTTGGGGGTCATCATGGAGAGATTAATTCACTCTAAGTGCCCCTCCTGCTGATATTTATCCATACCGCTGTCTAGTAACCAAGCACATCATTTTGAGAAGATACTTGTCATGCTACACCATGTGAGTTGGCAATTCACATTCAAAATTTGGTCTCACATCCACCCCTATTACATGCGGGCACAGGTAGGATGGCTGAACAGTCTATTTTCGTTGCACAAGTAGGTTCCAAACAGCCTACCATGAGCCAGGCAGAAGACTAGTTACTCTTTTTTGTTCCTCTGCGGAACTGCTGGGCCATGGCGACTCTTCTCTAATCATGACCAAGCAGTCGTACATGTGTAGATCTAAATTCCTTTGACACATCACTACCAGTTCTCACGTCGAGATCTCGTCCACAGTCGGTAACGTATTCTTTCTTCTTCCGACAGAAGGACACTTGATGGCAAATCCTTGTGACCTCCTCAGGTTCGGAATGCTCGTAGGATCAAAGTGGAGACTTAAAGAGGGCACTGAAGACAGTCGATTTCACCTGCTCACCCTCTCTGCTGCATTCAAAGGGCCTCCGTGAGCCTCCCCAGTGCCTCTACCCTAAATTCTTCCATTCCACCTTTTCTGCCAGTCAGTTCTTTGTTAAACCGTCTGAAAACATCGCTAACTTACATTAGACCTTTCCCTTCTTGTTTCCCAGTCTTGTCAACATCACATTATTTCTATTTGTTGCTTCCGGTGAGCGATTTGTTCTAATATCACATATTCAAGCTGATAGTTTCATAGGTTATCTCTGTACATTGGCAATTGGTCCACACTTGTCTGTGGAATTTGTACTCCTTTCTTGCAGTTATCGCAGCCTTGGTATGTTCATCCATTCATCTTTGCGAAGTCTTGTTGACCATTTTCAAGAAAGGACATGCCGATCACGCTGTCAATCAAAATCCACCATGCTGCCAATCATGGAGAAACAGCCTTCTATCGAAGGCACTGAAAATCTGTGTATTCCAAGTCAGATCAGCAGAGGCCATCGTCAGCCTTCACCAATGCCATATGAGACCCCTACTCGACTTCACCGACACATTAAACCCACCGTCCGTGATACCAGACTCGTTCAACAGGCAGAGACACGCCAAGCTTGATTGGCAGAAGGTGTCTCGCTGCCCGAAGCCAGTGACGATTCTTCTAGCGCCGTTTCAGCCATTCGAATCCCTCTGCCAGCGGTGAGGACCATTCTGACCATTCCAATGTCAACTCGTCTGTTCTCTCCCTCAACTCTTCTGTGGCAGATTCGGGCATTGATCACCACATTCCCATGGAGCCACTGTCCATTTCCACTTGATCTTGTTCTGCTGCCCCAGAACCCGCTCAGCCAGAGGTCCCCCCCTCCACTGGTGTCACTGTCAACCCCAGTGTCAAGTCTGTTCCCTCCAGGTACAAGTCCGACGGAGTTCTGGGGTGTCAGTATGAAGTTGGGCGGAGGTCCGATGGAGGGTAAGGAGATCAAGGGTACTCAACGGATAAGGACGTTGGTGCAGGACTTATGTGTCACGCCCTTGCCGAGCCTCGTGTCCTCGTATTTGGGAAGTAGTACAGAGGAGGGTAAGGGAAGGTTGGAAAGGAACTTGGGTGAGGAGGGGTGACTTAGTTGATTTACAAACTGAGGTCTACAGATGGAAGGTGCAATACTTATACTACGTACCAGGACTGAGATTGGAAGAGGGTACGTAGCAAATGACAGATGGTAGCTACGAAGTGAAACAAATGATAAGGAAGTAGGACAGGAGCATATGGAGGACAACAGGAGACATATGGAGGATGACAGGAGACACATGGTTAGGCACGAGAACATGAAACAGAACGTCAAAGGGAACAAGGGGTGACGTCATACAGAAGTCTGGTAGGGAAGTATGCAACTCCGGATACTGGTTATAGACCCGAGTACGGAGATGATGGTTGCGCACCAGAGATGTAAAGGAAACGACCAGAGATGGTTGCTTGACCACCGGAGATCATGGATATGACAGTGCCCCCCCATTAAGGCTGAGCCCCCAAGGCCTACAATGGAGCAGAGGCGAAAATGCTAAGCGGGAGCAGAACTGCTAAGCGCATTGTTGGTCCACAGTGGACTTTGAACGGAGTCCGAAATCGACATGATATAAGTCGGGGGTTCGTCGGAGTGACGTCTCAACATCCCTTCATCATCACCCATTCCTGACAACCAATCAACCAACAACATGGTGCCCCTGACCGAACAACTCGATGCCAAGATCGCCGCACTCGCCATGCAACTGCAGGAGATGCAGCGACAATGGGAGGAGCAAAAGGCGGAGGAAGAGCGCCTGGCACAGGAAGAACAGGTGCGTCAAGAGCGAGAGAGTCGGGAGAAGAAGGAGCGGGAGGAGCAACTTCAGAGGGAGTGGGCAGAGAGGCAGCAGGTGGCAGAGGAATGAGTGTGGAAGGAGAGGGAGGTAGCAGAGGCAGCCCGAGCCCAGGAAAAGGGCAAGGGGAAGGTGAGTTGTCAGTAGCGTCGTGGGTGACTGGAGCTGACCGCCCCACAGGAAATTGTAGAGTTGTCCTCCTTGGAGGACAAGGGAAGGGCGCTGCCTCCGCAGAAGAGGCAAAGGACCACGAAGGGGAAGGCCCATGAGTGGGGGATGTGCGACCGGTGCTGTCACCACGAAGTCGAATGTGAGCCGCCAGAGCCTGGGACAAAGGGTACGTTGTGTAGGGCCTGTGCGGCCCTGCACATCTCGTGCAGGCAGAGCGCATTGGAGGAGGTGCTGGAGGAGGCAGAGGAGGCGGAGGAGAGGCCGCAGTAGCAGAGGCCCTGACCTGAGGTTGTGGTGCCT
>JBBPSY010000390.1:0-13830 GCA_038093855.1 Rugiboletus extremiorientalis
ACATGCACGACGATGATCGTGAGTGAATCGCCCGCCCGCTTGACGAATACTGCCTGGTCCACCTCGCATTGTTTGAATCCCAGCTTCAAGACTAAAATCTCTACTAGCTTTTGGTACCATCGCCGCCTGCTCTGTTTCAGCCCATACAGGGTTTTGCGCAGGCGGCACACATGCTGTGGGTGCGCGGGATCGGCATATCCGGGTGGCTGGCGCATATAAATGCATTCGTCGTCATTTAGCTCGCCATTGAGATACGCGCCTTTAATATCAACTTGATGGAGCTCGAGATCTTGTCGAGCGGCCATCGCGAGGATGGTTCGGATAGACGACAGCTTGGCGACGGGGGCGTACGTGTCGAAATAGTCTACCCCGGGTACCTGGGAAAAGCCTTGGGCGACAAGACACGCTTTGTGTCGTACGACGTTCCCTGCAGCGTCCTTTTTAGCGCGGAATACCCATTTCGAACCTACGAGGTTCGCGCCGGGTGGGAGGTCGACGAGATCCCATGTGCCCGCTTTGGCGAGCGTGTCGAGTTCCTCGCGGATCCCTTGTTCCCACTGGGGCCAATCCGGGCGGTGTCTGGCATCGGCGAGCGTGGTGGGTTCCAGCGCTTCGGCAGCTATAGCAGCCTGCTCAACGAGCATGGTCAGCTCGCGATCGTCATAGTCATAGTCGTACCGCTCCTCGATGTCCTCGATGATGGCGAGGATTTGCTCCGTGGTGCCGTCTGTGTCGAGAAGCGTCGGCGATTGTGGCTGTTCTTGCTCGGCGCTTTTGGGGAGTTGAATACCGCGCGGAACAGTGGTGGTCGCAGCCTTCCCACTTATGATGTCGAGGATGCGCTGACTAGGCTTTCGAATGCGCTGGGCACGAGGCAAGGGGTTGACAACGCGAGGCTCGGGTGGCGGCGATGCGAAAGGCGTGGGAAGTGGGGTGAGTGGCGATGGCGGCGTCGCAGGGTGTGCGTCGAGTTGTGGCTCGGCGGCAAGTTCCGGTGGCTTGATAGGTGGCGTGGGCGTGGGCGTTTCATGGACGGAAGCGGGTCGCTGCGCTAAGGTACCGTTGTCAAAGAGCGTGGGCGGATCCTCCCCCTCAACGGCGGCCGGCGCGGAGTCGAAATGAACATCGCGCTCGACGGTCACCAGTCGCTTTCCGGGCCAGTACACACGACATGCGCTGTCGGTGTGATCATCGAGTCCCATCCAACACCCGGATTCAACCCTCCCGCCCAGTTTCGAGCCACCACCGGTCTTGACATAGACCGTGGATCCCCATTCGCGCAAACGGCTCAGATCTGGCACGACGCCCATCACCACCTCGTATGGCGACTTCCCGTCAAGTGCTCTGGTAGGCGTTCGATTCTTTAACCAAACGGCGTGACGGGCGGCCTCTCCCCACAGATATTTGGGCAGCCCGCTCGCATGCAACATGGCACGGACCCTTTCAAGAATTGTTCGGTTTAGTCGTTCGGCAACACCGTTATGTTGTGGGGTATCGTGCGCTGTAAAGCGCTGCTCGGTGCCCTGTCACTGCAGGTACAGCACGAACTCCTTTCCACGGTATTCTCCCCCTCGATCCGAGTGGAGAAGCTTCACTTTGGCAGCTAATTGGCGGTCAAGCCAGGCCTCGAATCCTCGATATGCCTCAAAAGTGGCGCTTTTCTGGCGCAGTAAATGCATGTGAGTCAGCCGCGTATGGTCGTCGGTAAATGTGACATAGTAATGTCGTCCTCCCAGCGACGCAACGGGCGATGGTCCCCAAACATCTGTGTAGACGATATCCCCGGCGGATTCGGCTCGTGGACCAGCGCGCGTCTTTGCAATAGGTTTGCGCGTCGCCTTGGCATATACGCACGACTCGCAAAAGGTTCCTTGATCAACAGATTTGTCGAATTTGAGACCGCTGACCAACCCGTTTTCCAGTAGACGGCGCGCTGTGGACGGCGCAATATGGCCCATCCAACGATGAAAATCCATTACGGTGACACGCTCGGTTGCCACGGATGCACAGTTGGCATCATGGATAACGCGATACAGCCCTTTAGTCGAGCGCGGTATCCAGCCGATCGTCTCTCCATCAGCGTCATGAATAGTGCAGAAGCCATCTGCAAAGGTCGTCGACAAGCCCATCTCGTCTAGGCATCCAATCGACATGAGAGTATACCCCACCTCTGGTGAATATAGGACTTCTGTCAAGCGCAGTGCCGAGGCATCCATCCCATTTGGGATCTCGACGATGAGGTCGCCAATGCCAGTTGCACTAAACGTTTGCTTGTTTGCAGCAGTGAACGACTTGGGGGGTATAGGTTGCAAGTTCAACATACGATCACGGTCCGGGCTGATGTGCCGGGTGGTGCCCGAGTCATATAACTCAACACGGTGAGCACCTGTGGGACGTTCACTAACTCCCATCGCAGGGTTTTCTGGTTCAACCAACGTTGGATATGAGGGCCCGGTGCATCCGCTCAACATTCTTTCATCGACGGTGTCAGCTCGCAGCTTGTCTTCGTCCCATCCACAGCCCCACGGGCTATCGTTGCCAACGTCCGAGAACCAATCATCGTTGTCCGCATCATCAAGGATGGTCTGTCCCTGATGAGGTACTTCGTCGTCGTCATCCGACTCAGTGGATAACAGACCAGGTAGGGATTCTTCATCGTCACTAACGACACCAAAAACTCCCTCAGAGTCTGTGTCGTCCTCGACGGCATTCGCACTTTGGCTATGGTGAGTGACAACCGCTTTCTTCCCATCCGCTTTTGGGTCCTGATCACAGTTTGCCGCAAGGTGCTTGTCTGACCCGCAGGTCCAGCACAAGCGTTTTGGCCTGTCGCCACGAGGTGGGCGTCTGCCTCTGCCTCATCCTCTTCCTCGAGTTGGTGTTGAAACTGCCATCGCCTCGTCGCGGTCCTTGTGGTCGTTTCGCACAGTATATTTCGCCTTCTGACGGTCTGCCTCTTCACTGATGAGTGAGATTAGGGTGTCCGGTTCAATTGTCTTGGTTGCGCTAAAGAGCCGCGCGGTTGCCAGCTGATTTGAAGCGAAGTTGGCAAGCAAATTAGGGAGCGACTTGATAATGGTAGAACGGTAATCCTTTTCATCGATCTCCACTCCTACTGATGCCAATTCTTCTTGCTTTGTTCGTAGGCCATCAAGAAACTGGCGGACATCTCCACCTTTTGGCAGCTTGGAATCAAGAAACTGCGTCCGCAGGTCCGTTTGCGCGTAAGCCTGTTACGATTTACTCTTTTTCTTCTTTGTATTGTTCATTTCCTAACAAACCTCGTCTTTTCCAAGAACAACCAATCTGCTACCTACATCCTAGGTAGACTCTTCGAAGACCTAGCGTTTAAACTATGCTGAGGACTTTCCTTTCTTTCAAACCACCCTCGCTGACTAATTTTCCTTCCACTGGATTCCAGACGATTCCATTCACTTAGTCAGCCTTTCCTTATCTCTTATCTTGTTATCCCTTATCTCGTCGAACTTCTTATCGCTTCTGCCAGCGATGTTCTCCATTCTATTAACTTCTATCAAATTCTACCGCTTCCTCGTGTCGACTCACCGAGAAGCTATACCTTTCTTAGTCATCCTTTTTCTTATCGCTGACAAACCCCCCTCCCATCCGATTTACTCATCACTTGTTTAGTCAGCAATCTTTCCACCACCTTCCATGACTTTCTATAACATTCCATTTCATTTCCTTCTGACATATATAAACCCGTTGTCTACAACCTGTACTTCCTAACTTTGACCTACTGGGAATACCACCTAGTATCCTTGAAATCCTTCGAATCTTTGGACCTCTATAAGTCGTCTGCACCACTTCTGAAGTGTGCAGCATCTATAAGTCAATCGTACCACTTCTGAAGTGTACGCTCTCATCTTACTTTGGATCGTCAACCGAAGTAAGGACGAACCTTTGACCCTTTGATCCTTGGAATGTTTCTTGTCTTTAAAACACCTCGTGAATTGGCGATTCTTGCCAAACCTCTTGAACTGCGAATCTCTTCACCCTCGACCTGACCTATCCCAGTCACGTCTTGGACGTAACAAAAGGTCAAAGTTCTCCTTGACTGCCTACTTTTACCGTAGCGCATTTCGCTCAGAACCCCACTATGAACCATATCTCTTCGACCCCTTGACCCCCAGGAATTCCTAAACTCACCCCCTCCGAACGAACTCGTTGCATCAAAGAAGGACTCTGCTTCCGATGCCAAAACAAAGGACATCTGTCCACCTCGTGCCCTGGCTTCCTCGTAGCCCGAACCCGCGTTAACCCCACAGTCCCACGACCACCCACCCTCACGACTGTCACACCTCCCCCGATCCCTCGACCACCCACCAAACAACCCGCCAAAGTACAACTACCTGGCAATCCCACCGAACGTCCCGCCCGATCAGACATTCCCCACCTCTCCAAATTAACTCTAGCAGAAAAACTACGCTGCAAACTTCACTCCCTCTGCTACCGCTGCAGAAAGGAAGGCCACCTTGCCTCCTCTTGTCCTTCATTCCCTCCACCTTGTGTTCAAAAGCCCGTCTCAAAAGCTTCTATCTCCCATCAACCCATCCGCCGATCTACCCTCACTCCGATTCCGACCCCCTTCTCTACCTCCTCCTACTTTTCCTGCCTTGCCGTCGAAGAAGGGGATGACTTCCTACCTACCTCCACTACCGTCTCATCACCTGTCCCCTTCCTAACAAGGAAACCTTCGAAGAAACCTTCGAAACGACCTCTGATCACCCCTGGACCCCAGAAACCAACCACCTCTATCGTCGTCACCCCACTCCGACCACCCACCTCCCGTTCTACTCCTCTCTCACCGATTGCCGAAGAGGAGGAGATCCCTGAACTCCAAAACGTCGAAGACGATGACGATGAAGAAACTCCCATGACCATCTCTTTCTCTGAAATCCCTGTTCCCCGCTGTGTAGCTAGAACCCACTCTATCGCAGTAGACCCTAAAAGGAAAGGAATCCATATCCCTCTCCAACTTGTCGTTCCCTCTCGCACCTTGAAATACGTACTGACCACTGCTCTAATCGACAGTGGAGCCGATATCTCTTGTATCGACTGGGAGTTCATTAAGAAACACAATCTCCCCAGGGAACAGCTTGCTACTGTTACGACGCACACGGTATCTCAGTGGCAAGCCAAAGAGATAGCTGTCGTCGGGACGTCACTGGACAACAAGGATACGGAAGCCCTTGGTCCTAAGTCCAGAACTCAGCAAGCAGGTCTTGGGGCGACCTTTAGACCACAGAAGAGTAAGCGGAGCCTTGAGGTTGTCGAAGGCGAAGCGAGCTCTCTGGATGCCAGTAGATACGCGTGGATTGCGTAGAACTAGCTGGGGTTTCCAGCCGGTTCCACCAGAGTTTATATAGTGTACATTGGTGGCAGTACACTAGCATGGACCAAGGCTCTGTATCTGCTGGAAGAGGTAAAAGGTCCAGCGTATCCTAAAGGGATGCGCTGGAAATAGAAAGGAGGCATTTCCTCAATGGTGAGGTTGAATGCGAACTGACAAAAGGGGCATGCAAGCATGCCAGACGAAAGGGATGCGCAGCAGCAATGAGGCTGACATGCGCTAAAGATATAAATGGAAGTCCGAGGTTCCCGCGGAGCCATGAGGCCGAGGGGAACCAGGGAAGGACAAAGGGCGACACTGCATCGAGCAGTGGCGCAGAAAGGGAAACATAAGTAAACAAAGGTAAAGAGAAGTAAACCTCACTGGTACTGAGGTAAGCGGTAAGTAGATGGCTAACCCTGTGGTTAGGGGTTCGCCTAGGGTAATCGTAGTGTAAGTAGGGTTAGATATCGTACCAGTGAGCAAGGAAAGAGGAAAAAGGGGAGGGGGGCCGCTCTACCGTAACAGCTACTCCCATCCCTGTTCGAAACGTTGATCAAACCGAAAACAAACGCGGACCGATCTGCTTTACCTGCACCCTCTATGTTGATATTTCTGGAATCAATCAGAAAATCAAATTTTATGTCATGAACTGCAGGTCAGAAAACCTCATCCTTGGCTTACCTTGGCTGAAATCCACCAACCCGACCATCGACTGGAAAACCAAGATGATTTCTATTCCCATAGGAAAGGATGAAGCTGCCGAACTCAGTTCCTCCTATACGCTCGACGAATTACAACACGCCGCTAAACTTCGTCCTCCCCCTCCCCCTATCCCGAAAATCGTCAGACACATTAACACCGACCCCATCTATGACGAAAAACTCTATGACTACCTTGACCACCATCTCGGCCATCGACTCCCCTCCATTCAAATGGACCTCTACAAGATCAATCGTGTCGTCAAATGCGGCGCACGATTCCGTTCCATCACCCCTGCGGTCATCCAAGCCTTCACCACTGCGACCAAATTAGCCATTGGTGCAGAGAAGACCAAGCCGAAGAAGACCCTCCCCGTCGAATACGCTATGTTCTCTTCAGTCTTCACCAAAGAATCCACAGATCATGTTCCTGTTACGGAAGAGCGGTCCCCCTCCCCTTTTTCTTCTTTCCTTGCTCACTGGTACGATACCTAACCCTACTTACACTACGATTACCCTAGGCGAACCCCTAACCACAGGGTTAGCCATCTACTTATCGCTTACCTCAATACCAGTGAGGTTTACCTTTCTTTGTCCTTGTTTACTTATGCTTTCCTCTTCTGCGCCACTGCTTGATGCAGTGTCGCCCTTTGTCCTTCCTTGGTTCCCCTCGGTCCCGTGGCTCCGCGGGAACCTCGGACTTCCACTTATATCTTTAGCGCATGCCAGCCTCATTGCTGCTGCGCACCCCTTTCGTCTGGCATGCGTGCATGCCCCTTTTGTCTGTTCGCACTCAACCTCACCATTGAGGAAGTGCTCCCTTTCCTTTTCCAGCGCATCTCTTCGGGATACGCTGGACCCTTCCTTTTCAAGTACTTACACTGCCTGGTCTGTGCGCGTACTTGTACCCTATATAAACCTTGGGAGAACCGGCTGGAGACCCCAGCTAGTTCTACGCAATCCACGCGTATCTACTGGCATCCAGAGAGCTCGCTCCGCCTTCGACAACCTCAAGGCCTTGCTTACTCTTTGTGGTCTAAAGGTCGCCCTAAGACCTGCTTGCTGAGTTCTGGACCTAGGACCAAGGGCTTCCGTATCCTTGTTGTCCAGTGACGTCCCGACGACAGCTATCTCTTTGGCTTGCCACTGAGATACCGTGTGCGTCGTAACAGTTCCCCCATCCCGACCCTACGATCACGCTATCAACCTTGATGAGTCATTCTCTCCCAAGGTTGGTAAGCTTTTCCCTCTCACTGCAGAAGAAAGAATCGCCACCGAAACCTTCCTGGACGAGAACCTCAAGTCCGGAAAGATCCGCCCCTCCCAATCACCCCAAGCATCCCCCTTCTTCTTTGTAAAGAAGAAAGATGGTAGTCTCCGACCCTGCCAAGACTATTGCTACCTTAACGAACACACCACCTGCGACGCCTACCCTCTCTCCCTTGTCTCTGACCTCATCAATCAGTTGAAGGACACCAAAACCTTCACCAAGTTCGACGTATGATGGGGTTATAACAATGTCCACGTCAAAGACGGTGACCAATGGAAAGCCGCCTTCATTACCCACAAAGGCATCTTTGAACCAACGGTGATGTTCTTCAGACTCACCAACTCCCCCGCTATGTTCCAACAGTTCATGAACGACTCCTTTCATGACATGATCACCGAAGGATGGCTCATTATCTACATGGACGACCTCCTTATCTTCTCCCCCAACGATGACACCCACATGGAACGAACCAAGCGCGTCCTCCAACGCATGCAAGAACTCGACCTGCACCTCAAACTTGAGAAATGCACCTTTGCTGCCCCGAGGTAGAATACCTTGGGATGATCGTCCATCCTGGCCAACTGGCTATGGACCCCGTTAAACTTGCTGGAATAGCAGACTGGCCAACCCCCACGAAACTTCGTGACGTCCGTTCCTTCCTAGGCTTCGCAAATTTCTACAGGCGATTTATCTCCAACTACTCGAACATCACCCGTCCCCTCCTTGACCTCACCAAGAAAACCACCCCTTGGGAATGGACCCCCCGACATCAATCCGCCTTCGACGCTTTAAAGAAAGCTTTCCTCTCTGAACCTGTTCTTCGACTCCCTGACCCCTCTCGCCCTTTTGCCATCGCCTCTGATGCCTCCAAACACGCCTCCGGAGGAGTCCTCCTCCAGACCGACTCCAATGGCGAATGGCATCCCTGTTCTTACCTCTCTCAGTCCTTCTCCCCAGCTGAAAGAAACTACGACATCTATGACCGCGAACTCCTCGCAGTCATCCGATCCTTAAAGGCATGGCGCCACTACCTTCATGGCTCCGCCTTCCCTGTCCAGGTCTTCACTGACCACAAGAACTTGACGTACTTCCGTCAACCACAAAAACTCAACCGACGCCAAGCTCGCTGGTTACTTGATCTTTCGGACTTCGATTTGAAACTTATCCATGTCCCCGGTCGTCTCCTCTCTGCCCCAGATGCCCTCTCCCACCGCCCCGACCTTATCCCCTCCACCGACGAAGACAATGACTCTGTCACGCTCCTCCCTGAATCCCTCTTCGTCAACCTCATCGATACCTCCCTCGCCGAGAAGATCGCCGCATCCTCGGCCTCCGACCCCCTCGTCCTTGACTCCCTCCATGCCATGGAAGGCGAGGTTCCCTCCAAACTCCGCTCCCGTCTCTCCGACTGGAAGTATGACGCCGGCATTCTCACCTACCAAGGACGCATCTACGTTCCAGACACCCTCCTTCGCCAACAAATTGTCACTCGCTCCCACGACAACCTCTCTGCCGGTCACCCCGGTTATCTAAAGACCCGCCAGCTTGTCGCCGCGGACTACTGGTGGCCCGGTCTGGCCCAGTATATCTGCAAGTATGTTGAAGGCTATGCAGCTTGTCAACAACACAAGGTCAACACCCACCCGATGGTTCCCCCTCTCTCCCCCATCAAGTCCTCCTGCTCCCGCCCCTTCCAACAGATCTCTTGTGATCTGATTACCGACCTTCCCCCATCCAATGGCTTTGATTCCCTATTGGTCATGGTCGACCACGGGCTTACTAAGGGGGTAATTCTCTGCCCTACTAAGAAAACTGTGACGGCAGAAGGCATTGCGCACCTCTTTTTCCACAAAGTATATACCAGATTCGGTCTCTATGATACCATCATCTCAGATCACGGCCCCCAATTTGCCTCCGAATTCACTAAGGAGCTTGCCAAACTCCTCAACTACCGTCTAAACCTCTCCACCGCGTATCACCCTCAATCTGATGGAGAAACCGAACGAGTCAACCAAGAAGTGGAAACCTTCCTCTGTATCTACTGCCACGATAATCCCACCTCGTGGTCCGAGATGATTCCCTACGCCGAATTTGCACATAACCACCGCCCTCACTCCGTCACCGGAAAATCCCCCTTCTTCCTCATGATGGGATATGAACCTCGTGCATTCCCTTCGGTCATAGCCGAAACCAACCTCCCCGCAGTACAATCTCGCCTCGCCCTCCTTTCCGCTGCCCGTGATGAAGCCCTCGCCACCCATGAACTTGCCAGACAAGTCATGAAATCTCGTCTCTCCTCGAAAGGGTTTAAACCCTTTACCAAAGGAGACAAAGTTTGGCTTGAAGGACGAAACTTGAAATGTTCTCTCGCCCCCTCCAAATTCCTTCCCAAATGAGAAGGTCCCTTCGTCATTACTGAAGTTCTCTCCCCGATCACCTATCGCCTCCACCTCCCAAAGACCTGGAAGATCCACCCCGTCTTCCACGCCTCTCTCCTCACCCCCTATCACTGGAACGAAACTTACGGACCGAACTTCCCTTCGCCACCTCCTGACCTTATCGCTGGGGAAGAAGAATATGAAATAGAAAAGATCATACGACACCGCGGAACCTTGTCCTGACGATCCTTTTTGGTTAGATGGAAAGGATACACTGCCGAAGAAGACTCTTGGATCCCTGAACGGGAATTAAAGAACGCCACCGCAGTCCTAAAAAATTATAAAAAGATCCACCCCTCGATTTTCTCTACCTAGATTTTCCCTCCTCGAAAGCCATGCCTTCCCCAATGAACAACTCTTCTCTCCCTTCATCCCCAGACTCCTCCTATTCCGAAATACTTCACTTCCCTCCTACCTTAGCTCCTTTAGACGATCCTTCTTCGAGACCTAGACCAGTGGAACTCCCCATCTTCGCACATCGCTTACGCTCTGACCTTCCCGACGACACCTTCGTCCGACGACTCAACTGGGCCGCCCGCGACTCCCTCCTCGCACCCCCCATTGAATCCCACCTTGACGACCATTCCCCTCTCCTCACCTCGTACCATGCCTATGCCCAGGCATACCATATCCAACAAACTCTGATCCCCTCTGTAAGGAGACATGGTCCCTCTCTTGACATTGTCTGTGACTCCCTCGTCCTGGCCACTGACTCCATCCTTCGCAATGTCCAATCTACTCTCTTTCAATTGGACATGGGAAACTTTCTCGTTGACCTAGACCGGTATCTTCTCCACCTATACTTCGCCACACCCACCATTCCCCACCTTCCTTATACCCCACCCACAAACCTCACCATAGACCCCTCACTCATTGACTGGGTCAATGTTTACTGGAATGGCGGCACCGATACCATACGGGTCCCTCTTCCCCCTGATCACCTGCGATATGATGACGCTTGTCATCATTGTCACCGTCTTGGTCATTCCCTCGTCGCCTGTCCATTATATCAATGTCCCTCCTGCCTTCGATGGGGGGCCCATCATGATCTTTCCACCTGCCCCCTCCGTCGTTCCCCAGTCGTTTCCCCTCCCTCCTCATCCTCCTCGGATTCCTCCACTGGTCTACGATCCCACCCCCGGGATTCCCCTTCTTGATTTTATCTTCGTCTGTGACTTGATTCTAGTCCGGGGGTAATGTTACGATTTACTCTTTTTCTTCTTTGTATCGTTCATTTCCTAACAAACCTTGTCTTTTCCAAGAACAACCGATCCGCTACCTACATCCTAGGTAGACTCTTCGAAGACCTAGCGTTTAAACTACGCTGAGGACTTTCCTTTCTTTCAAACCACCCTCGCTGACTAATTTTCCTTCCACTGGATTCCAGACGATTCCATTCACTTAGTCAGCCTTTCCTTATCTCTTATCTTGTTATCCCTTATCTCGTCGAACTTCTTATCGCTTCTGCCAGCGATGTTCTCCATTGTTACGACGCACACGGTATCTCAGTGGCAAGCCAAAGAGATAGCTGTCGTCGGGACGTCACTGGACAACAAGGATGTGGAAGCCCTTGGCCCTATGTCCAGAACTCTAGCAAGCAGGTCTTGGGGCGACCTTTAGACCACAGAGAAGTAAGCGGAGCCTTGAGGTTGGCGAAGGCAAAGCGAGCTCTCTGGATGCCAGTAGATACACGTGGATTGCGTAGAACTAGCTGGGGTTTCCAGCTGGTTCCACCAGAGTTTATATAGTGTACATTGGTGGCAGTACACTAGCACGGACCAAGGCTCTGTATCTGCTGGAAGAGGGAAAGGTCCAGCGTATCCTAAAGGGATGCGCTGGAAATAGAAAGGGTGCACTTCCTCAATGGTGAGGTTGAGTGCGAACTGACAAAAGGGGCATGCAAGCATGCCAGACGAAAGGGGTGCGCAGCAGCAATGAGGCTGGCATGCGCGAAAGATATAAATGGAAGTCCGAGGTTCCCGCGGAGCCGTGGGGCCGAGGGGAGCCAGGGAAGGACAAAGGGCGACACTGCATCGAGCAGTGGCGCAGAAAGGGAAACGTAAGTAAACAAGGATAAAGAAAGGTAAGCCTCACTGGTACTGAGGTAAGCGATAAGAGAGTAGCTAACTCCTGGGTTAGGAGTTCGCTAGGGGTGATCGTAGTGTAAGTAAGGTTAAGTATCGTACCAGTGAGCAAGGAAAGAGGAAAAAGGGGAGGGGGACCGCTCTTCCGTAACATTTTCTATCTTTCCTCCCTCCTTCCAGATTGGCGATATAAGCATCTAGGGAGTCTGGAGAGGAGGAGGCACTCGTTTGCACGGTCCTGAACCTTTCTGGTTTCTTTGGGGTAGAAGTTGAGGAAGTGGAGGGGATCGGAGTGGAACTTTTGCGCTGCATGGGCTGTCTGTAGTTTCTGTGCCCTGGGTGGTTTCGGCTGATACAGCCGGGCTTATGACAGATGTAGCAGAGTCGATCTTGGTTATGATGGGCCCGTTCGGGACCAGTGAGATTGATCCTGTCTACATCCATCGCGTTGGGGTCATGTCGCGCGGATTGAAATCCTCCTTGATGGAAGTCTCGGAGGCGTTCATGCGCCTGGGTGTGGTTACTGGCAGCAGTCATCCATCCATCTAGCATGGTGGGCTCCGTTCTGTGAAGGATGTCTCCGACTAAGGAGTAGTGCAGCCCCTGGCAATAGGTATCATTGATCATGTTCTGGTCAGTGATGCCAGAGAGTCCAAGGAGTAAGTTGAACTGCGTGGTATAGTCCTTTAGTGCCTCAGCGGATAGTCCTTTCATACGAAGGTTATGGAGTTTTCTTCAGGCATCCACAGCTTCATTCTTGGCAGAGAAGGCCTTCTTGAATTCTTCAGAGAAGACCTGCCAGGTGTTGAAGTTGGGGTGGACTGTAGGTTGGGCGAGTTTCGCGTAGTATCCTTCAGTGAAAACACAACCTTGTCCTTCGCCCATCTTTGCTAACACCATGGTAACGATTTCGGCGTCCTCCATCTTGTTGTGCTTAATCTGGCACCAAGCTGCCATTGCTTGCAGCCACCAGTTAGCATCTTCTACTCGGCCAGAGAAGTCGTGGGGTAGTGACTCTTTGCCCATGTCATCGTCTTCTGAATCTTCTTCGACGTCAGAGTCAATCCCGCATATGCGTACGTCGGGGTCTGGAATTAATGCTCCTACTTCTGAGAGGGCAGTACCAGACGCAGGAATTTCGGTGAGCCTTCTACAGGACTCAGACCTGCTCCCAGGAATTGTTACACCAGCACCTGGGTGTGGGTGACTACTTGTCAGATTAAATCCAGGCCTGCTGGACTTTTTCGTGGAGTGACTAAGAGATGGGGTGGATGTGGGGACAGGGGAGGGCGATGGGGATGATTCTTGAGAGCGCTGTCGTTCTGTGCGGGTTTGGGTCCAACAGGCCACTTCAGTGGCGTCTCTTTCAGCGACTGAAAGGGAAGAGGAGCCGGGGAGTCGTCGTTCTTGGGCTTGGGCTTCATTATCCATGATGACCTTGAGTGCTAGTTTGCCCTTCCTGTCTTGTTCAAGGTAGAAGGCGCAATCCTCTGGAGAGAGATCGCTATATCTCGAGTCTTCCTCCGTGTTGCCTAGTAGGGAAGCTTAACAGCAACCCTGGGTGTAGAAGTAGCTAGTTCTTTTGTTACAACGCACACGGTATCTCAGTGGCAAGCCAAAGAGATAGCTGTCGTCGGGACTTCACTGGACAACGTAGATATGGAGTCTACGGTCCTAAGTCCAGAACTCAGCAAGCAGGTCTTAGGGCGACCTTTAGACCACAGAGAGTGAAGCGAAGTCTTGAGTTGTTGAAGACTGAGGGAGCTCTCTGGATGCCAGTAGATATGCATGGATTGCGTAGAACTAGCTGGGGTTTCTAGCTGGTTCTGTTGCAACCTCAGGATAACCCTAGGCTACACGAAACAACTTAGACAGAGTGGACAAGTGAACACAAAGGTTTTATGAGGGAAACCAACAGAGAACTTGACTGAAGTTCTCTGGTGGGCTCAATTGTCTTATATACCTTTTACATGTTTGTACCTATTGT
>JBBPSY010000391.1:0-13821 GCA_038093855.1 Rugiboletus extremiorientalis
GGTGAAAACTTGAACGGGGAAAGGGGAGCCGTGAAGATAGTGCCGCCAGGCCTTAAGGGAGCGTATGACTGTGAGGAGTTCGTGGTCATAGATATCGTAATTTCGTTCTGCGGGGGAGAACGATTGGGAGAGGTAGGAGCAGGGGTGCCATTCTCCATTAGAGTCTGTTTGGAGGAGGACACCTCCGGAGGCGTATTTAGAGGCGTCTGTGGCGACAGCGAAGGGTCGAGAGGGGTCGGGGAGGCGAAGGACTGGTTCAGAGAGGAATGCTTCCTTTAGTGCGTTGAAAGCATTTTGGTGAATAGTGGTCCAATGCCAGGGTGTGGTTTTCTTTGTGAGGTCAATAAGTGGGCGGGTGATGTTAGAGTAGTTTGAGATGAATCGTCGATAGAAGTTGGCAAAGCCTAGGAAAGAACGGACGTCGCGGAGTTTCGTAGGGATTGGCCAGTCTGCGATGCCAGTGAGTTTGACAGGGTCCATGGCTAATTGACCAGGGCAGACGATCATCCCGAGGTACTCAACTTCAGAGGCAGCGAAGGTACATTTCTCGAGTTTAAGGTGCAGGTCAAGTTCCTGCATGCGTTGGAGAACGCGCTTAGTTCGTTCCGTGTGGATATCGTCGTCCGGGGAGAAGATGAGTAGGTCGTCCATGTAGATAACAAGCCAACCCTCGGCGATCATGTCGTGAAAGGAGTCGTTCATGAATCGTTGGAAGGTGGCTGGGGAGTTGGTGAGTCCGAAGAACATCACCGTTGGTTCGAAGATGCCTTTATGGGTAATAAAGGCCGCTTTCCACTGATCTCCATCTTTGACGCGGACGTTGTTGTAACCCCATCGTACGTCGAATTTGGTGAAGGTTTTGGCATCCTTCAATTGATCGATGAGGTCGGAGACGAGGGGGAGGGGGTAGGCGTCTCGGGTGGTATGTTCATTGAGATAACGATAGTCTTGGCAAGGCCTGAGACTACCGTCCTTCTTTTTCACGAAGAAAAAGGGGGAAGCTTGGGGGGATTGTGAAGGACGAATCTTTCCTGATTTAAGGTTTTCTTCTAGGAAAGTTTCGGTGGTGGTTCGTTCTTCAGCAGTGAGCGGGTAGAGTTTCCCGACTTTTGGGGTAAATGATTCGTCAAGGTTGATTGCGTGATCATAGGGTCGGGAAGGTGGGACGTGGTCGGCGGATTCCTTGGTGAATACCAAAGAAAACATGGCGTATTCGACAGGAAGGGTTTTCTTTGGTTTGGATTGTTCGGCTCCAATAGCAAGTTTGGTGGCGGTGGTAAAGGCTTGGATCACCGCTGGGGAAACACATTGATATCTAGCTCCATGTTTAACGACACGGTTGATTTTATAGAGATTTGTCTGGATGGTAGGAAGTCGATGGCCTAGATGATGATCCAGGTAGTCATAGAGTTTTTCGTCATAGACGGGGTCTGTATCAATGTGTTTAACAATCCTAGGCAATGGTGGAGGGGGGGGGTGAAGTTTGGCCGCGTGTCGTAGTTCGTCAAGGGTATAGGAGGAATTTAGGTCTTTGGTCTCGTCTTTATCGGTGGAGATGGAGATGGTCTTAGTCTTCCAGTCGATAATCGGGTTTGTTGTTTTTAGCCAGGGCATCCCGAGGATGAGGTTTTCGGAGCCGCAGTGCATGATGTAGAATTTGACTTTCTGGTTCACTCCAGAAATGCTGACGTAGAGGGTCGTAGTAAAGCAGATTGGTCCACTTTTGTTCGTAGTTTGATCGACGTTTCGAACGGGGATGGGGATGGGGAGTCGTTCTCGGGGGAGTCTATGTTTTTGGACAAAGTTCCAGTCAATACAGGAAATGTCCGCTCCGCTATCGATTAAAGCGGTGGTTCCGACGTGTTTCATGGTACGAGTAGGGATGACAAGTTGGAGGGGAATATGGATGGATTTCTTCTTCTTGTCTCCTACAAGTACATGGGTTCTACGTATGGAGGGGTTTCGCGTCGGTCGAGTCCTCCGTTCTAAAAATCCTGGGTGAACACTACTTTCACTTCAGGGGTTTCTTCTTCGTCTTCGTCCTCAATCTCTTGTAGATTTGGGACGTCGTCTTCTTCTTCAACTTTCTGAACCTTTCTAGTCTTTTTCTCGGCTGGGGGTCGGGGAGTGGAATTCGAGGGGAATGCAGGGCAATTTCCGGAGAGATGTCCGGATTTTCTGCAGCGGAAGCAGAGCCCTTTCTCTATGCATTTCTTTCGTTCGGCAGGAGTGAGCTTAGGGATGCGGACGGCATCGACATCCATGGCGTTAGGGTCTTTGGTGGGTTGGTGCGAGGTATAGGAATGGTAGGTGGAGCGAGTAGGAGTTTTGTTTCGAGCAGCGATTTCTGCAGCACGGTCCCATTGTGTTTTGAAATGGTTTGCCTTTTTGTACCATTCATCGATGGTGCTGGGGGGGGTATCCATGGACATGATCCTCTTCATAAGAGGGATCGGGATTCCGGTGGAATAGTACCCGATCAGGACATTTGGGTCAGAGATCCCAGAAAGGGCTGCATAGTTCTGGAATTCGGAGGTGTATTCTAAGAGGGAGGGAGAGTAATCCCCGTTCTTGGTGGGGTTCATCCGTCTAGTGGATAGCCAGGCGATGGCTGAGGTTACGGTATCTTTCTGATCGAAGGCGGTACTGAAGGACGCGACAAAGTTGTCGAAAGAACCGAAGGTAGGAGGGGAAGATGCGAAGACCTTTTGTCTGAAGGTGGAGGCCCAGGTTGCAGCGGATCCTTTGGTCATATATGACAGGGAGAAAGCGATCCTCTTTGCATCAGTGTCGTAGACTTTTTCATTGACCAAGAGGTAGAATTGGACTGCCTGAATCCAGGCTTTGGCGACGTTGTGAGAACCATCGAACAGTTCGGGGAGACCGATCCGTAATTCGACTGGTTTGGAGGAGCTCATGATTGGAGAGGGGGTTCCGGTTGGGGAGGGATGTCGAGAGGGTAAAGAGAAAACTGGTCGACGGTTTACTGGAGTTGGGGATGGAGGGGTGGGGGATCAAGGGATTTGTAGGGACGAAGAGAACTGATGGGATAAGTCTAGTGCTTCTTCTTGGTTGAGGTCAAGGTCGGGATCGAGTGGGGAGGGGGGTTCTGAGTGTTCCGAGGGTTCGGAGTCAAGGAGTTCGGGAGAGGGTTGTCGACAAGATCTAGGGCCCCACTGGGCAGACGAGGAGGGTCTGTGGTGAATGGCTGCTACATCGTTGGTAGGCCGTCGAAGAGAACTTTGACCTTTTGTTACGTTCGTACCAAAGTACAAACGTAGAACTTGGTCGAATGCAAGATCAAAGGTTCCCCAGAGGATTGGGGATGTTTCAAGGATCGAAGGGTCAAGGGTTCGTCCTTACTTGAGTGACTACTCAAAGTAAGACGAAAGCGTGCGCTTCAAAAGTGGCACGATCGACTTATAGACACTACACACTTCAGAAGTGGTGTAGATGACTTATAGAGGTCCTGAGGTTTCGAAGGGACTACAAGGTGGATTTCCAAGTAGGTCAAAGTTAGAGAGAATACAAGGGGGTACCGTCAGGTTTATATGCATTCGGTAAATGAAAAGTAGAATGTCGTAGAACATGATGGAAGGTGAAGGAATCGCTGACCGAGCAAGTGATGAGTAATACTGATGGGAGGGAAGTTGGTCAGCGATAAGAGAAATGATGACTAATAGGTAGAAATAGCCTCTCGGTGAGTTGACACGAGGCTTAGTAGTACACGGTAATGGCGAAGGGAAAAGAGAAACAAGGCGAAGGGAAAAGAGAAATAAGAAATCGTAACACCGGCAGGCTGATCTTGAACAACAGCTTGAGGAGGGGGCTGATATCACAGATACCTCTAGCTCCATCTCCTTTGAAGATGGCCTTCCTGGGTTTATTCCATCTCCAATCTCCCCTATCTCCCCTGTCCTTATCATTGCAGACTTTCTGTTTAATACAGACTCAGATCTAGACGACTCTGACTCCTCACTGGACTCTGATGACAGCAGCATGGATCATCCCACCAGCCACTATGACCACTTTATTGATGCTATTGCAGCACTTGAGGAGGAGGTTTTGCAAGCCCGTGTTCTCTATAGACCTCTGGCACCACCTCTCCGTGCACCACAAATTCATGTGCTTGCACAGTGTGAGGACCGTCCTAAAGCATTTCACAAGAAGCTTCGGGTTGATCCAGACATCTTTGATGATATCTTGGATCAAATAATCGACCACCCCATATTCCATACCCATTCTCCAGCCAATCCCCAGCTTCCTGCAGCTGTTCAACTTGCTATTTTTCTTAACCGGGCAGGACACTATGGTAATGCAATTTCCATTTCGGATGTTGCATTATGGGCAGGAGTAGGTGAAGGATCAGTGGTCAACTGCACTAATCGTGTCATGGTTGCCCTTTTGGATCAACATGATACATATATCCAATTTCCCACAGATCCAGATTCTGCTGACCATTTAAATGCCAAAGCATATGCTGGTAGTGTTACATGCTGAAACAACCTCTCACAGTTTTCAAGCTGCTAGGTTGTTCAAGTAGATACTAGGAGTTGTTGCGCTCTGTAGGAGGGAAATCTCCAAGAGAACTAGACTGGGGAGTCCAGTCACTCCTGGGGGTTTATATACTCTTTCTACGTTTGTACATGTTGTGGCTAGATCTAGAGATACACTACTATACAAGGTAACCCTTAGCCCTGGGCGTAGGGTGTGAGTCATCCGCAGTCAATGTGTAGTCAGGCTGAGTCATAGATAGACGGAGATTAAGTAGGCTGTGCGATAAGAGTCATTATGAGTCAGGAAGAGTCAGAATGAGTCAAAGCAGTAATTAAAGAAGCATAGCCATGAAATGGAAGCGATGCACAGCCGAGCACAGCACGGAGATTAAATAGAAGTAGAAGCTGTGTGTAGGCGTTACTATGATGCATCGGAGTTTGAATCCATAAAAACGTAAACAAGTACAAACAAAAGGAGAGAAACGACTAAGTCCCTTGACTTGTTGTGAGTCCTGAGCGCTTGTAGCTTTATGTAGGTTTTTGTACGCGTTATCCGGTGTTGCAAATGAAGCGTTTGTTACACTACCCCCCTTCTAGATCGCGAATTCCAGGCGTGATCAACTAGGCATATGGGTTGTATAACCGATCCGAAACAGCGAATTCAGCTGTTAAAGCATGAACTGCCTGTGGATGAAGAATATGGAACTCTTTTACTGCGTCATTAGCATTCGTTAATGCTGATGTGGGTTCCCATGTTCTTTCTGAGATTTCGTAACCTTTCCAATGCACGAGGTATTCTAGCTTTCGCCTCTTTAGATGAGAAGCAACGATGAAATCAACTTCATAGATTTCTTCTCGTTCTTCATTAACGTTTACAGGACCAGGGCGATAAGATGGCTGTCCTGTTAAAGGTTCATTGAAAGGTTTAATTCGTGAAATATTCACTACTGGGTGAATTCTGATAGTTCTTGGCAAATGGAGTTTGATGGCATTGGGACCAATCAATTCTTTAATTGAATAAGGACCAATCCATCTTTCTCGTAATTTGCAAGATCTCGTCTGAATTGAGAGATTCTCTGTGGATAACCAAACTTTTTGGCCTATGTGATATTGCGGCGATGTGGAACGGTGACGGTCTGCTTGCTCTTTTATTCGTTTTTGGGCAATGATAAGATTTTTTTTGGTGGATGAAAGAGTGTCATGTAATTGTTCCACTAATTGTTTGCTAGCGGGTGCGACCTGTTGTCGTCTTGTGGGTTCTATTCCCATTCGTGGTGTAAATGAATGCGTAATGGCAAATGGGGTGTTCTTTGTAGATGTTTGTTGTTTACTGTTATATGAAAATTGCGCCATTGGAAGCCATTCTAGCCATTCATTTTGCTTATCTGCGCAGTAGAGATGAAGATACTGTTGTAAGTCTCTATTCATGCGTTCTGTTTGACCATCCGTTTGAGGGTGATAAGCAGTGGACATTTTTGATTTAATGCCAAGACGTTGACATATGTCTTGCATAACTTTAGATGCAAACTGCGGACCTCGATCGGAAATAATGGTTCGGGGAAGACCTTTGTCTTTCCAAACATTTGATAAGAAGAGCTTGGCAGTGTCTAAGGCAGTGCAAGTCTTTGTTGTGGGAATGAATACGGCTTCTTTTGAAAAACGATCAACCACAACTAGGATTGAGTCATTTCTGTTGATCGTGGGAAGATCTGTGATGAAATCCGTTGATATATCTTGCCACAGTCCTTCTGGGATAGGAAGTGGTTGGAGTTTACCGGCTGGTGGTTTATTACTTCCTTTGTGACGTGCGCAACGTGTGCAACTTTTTACGTATTCTTCTATTTGTTTTGTCATTCCAGGCCACCAATAATGCCTTTGCATCATTTCCGTGGTTTTATCTATTCCTGGATGACCAGAAACTGGTGTATCGTGAATGGAAGTGAGAATATCAATGCGTAAGCTTCCATTATTAGGAACGAAGATTTTGTAATCTTTCCATAGAACGTCATCCGTCATGACTATTCCATGCTTTTGTTGTAACTGTGTGACTTCTGATTCTTTAATCAGGGAGGTTGCCTTTTTCACACGTTCATAGAGTTGATCCCCGTGATCATGAACTGTGACTTGTAGAGTTCTGATTCGTTCGGGAGGGATCATAACAATTTCTTTATTGTCATTTTCAATGCCGATAGCATGATCTTCTTGTCGAGAGAGAGCATCTGCTTTTGCGTTAGATGATCCTGGTTTGTAGATGAATAGGTAATTGAATCGAGTTAGGTATTGCGCCCAACATGCTTGTCTTCGATTCAAGTTTTGTGACTTCATGAAATAGGAAAGATTCGCATGATCATTCTAAATTTCAAATTGATGTTTGGCTCCTTCTAGGTAATGTCTCCAGATTTCCAATGCTTGGATGATGCTAAGCATCTCTTTATCTGCAATTGGATAATTTCTTTCTTGTGGTGACATACTGTGCGATTGGTAAGCGACGGGATGCCATTTGTCCTCTTTGAGAATGGATAACACTGCGCCTGTTGCGTAATCTGATGCATCGGTTTCTAACCGAAATTGGCAATCGTTATCAGGATAAGCTAGAATAGGGGCGGTGGTGAAGCACTGTTTGAGCGTATCAAATGCTTCTTGTTGACGATTTGTCCATTCAAATTTGATATTTTTCTTTAGAAGATCATTTAAAGGTCGAGCCATTTGGGCATAATCTTTGATGAACCTTCTGTAGAAGTTGGCTAGTCCTAAGAAGCTGCGGACTCCTTTCACCATTGTGGGAGTTGGCCAATCTAAAATGGCTTTTACTTTTGATTGGTCCATAGAAATGCCTTCTTTAGATACTATCATTCCGAGAAAATCGATTTCGTCTACTGAGAAGAATGTTTTCTCTGGTTTGGCATAGAGATCATTATCTCTTAGCCTTTGGAGAACTTCTCGTACGATTTTGTCGTGTTCTTTTTGATTTTCTGTTTTGGTGAATATGAGAATGTTGTCGATGTAGACAACAATGCATGTGTCCATATCGGCGAAGATTTCATTCATCATTGCTTGGAAGGTGGATGGGGAGTTGCAGAGGCCAAAGTACATGACCGTGGGCTCGTAGGCTCCTCTCCAACAAGTGAATGCGGCTTTCCATTCATCTCCTTCTTTAATGCAGATATTGTTGTATCCCCAACGTAAATCTATTTTTGTGAACTTCTTTGCTCCTTTCAGTTTGTCGACTAGTTGACTAATCAAAGGTAGCGGATATGCATTTTTGACGGTATGTTCGTTGACATATCGATAATCTTGTACCATACGTTTACGTCCATCTTTCTTTGGTATGAAGAAGACTGGAGAAGTTTGAGGCGATTTCGAAGGTGATATGTATCCCTTCTTTAATTGATCGTCAATGAAATCAGAAACTTCTTTTTGTTCTTCTGCTGAAAGTGGAATAATATGTCCCTTTTTAGGCTTGAATGTATCTTTTAGATCAATAGCGTGATCCCAAGGTTTTCTTTTTGGTAATCTTTCTGATTCTTTCTTTGAGAAGACATCTAAGAATTCGTGATATCGTTTTGGAACGAGTTCTTCGACTGTTTTCTCTTTAGGTTTATCCGTCTTTGGCTTTTCCTCTAGGGCGCGGATAGTAGCGTAGACTCTCCTTTGAAGGTCTTCTTCTTCTTTTTCTACTAATCTTTGGAATATGGATTTTTCTTGAAGGTGATGACAATGACGTGGGCATGAATTCATCGTTACTTCTCCTGTTATCCAATCAATAGAAGGGTTATGGCGTTTAAGCCATGAATATCCTAATATGAGATCATTCTTTCCTAGGTCAGTTACTTCGGCTAGAACTTTTTCTCTGTGTCCTTTGAAATCTACAATGATTTCTGTAGCGTGGGTAATGTTTCCTGCTGAATTCTTTGTCCCGTTGACATTGAATACAGGAATAGGTCGGCGTAATTGGATAAGAGGGAGTTTATGCGTATCTGCCCATTTTTGATCAACAAAAATAGCATTAGCTCTGCTATCCAATAGTGCTTCTGCTTTGATGTAACCCTTTCATGTAGAGAAGGGTGCAATTTTGACATTCATAAGAATTTCCTTCGGAGTTTGAACGCTTCGCACAAAGATGTCCTCCGGAAATTCATCTTGTGCTTCCTCTTTTAGTATTTTGATTCCAGTTGAGCCAAAACCTTGAGAGCCTCGTGTTGTTTCATCAAGATTGGAAACTTCTTGAATTGTTGGATTTGCTATTTTCTCAATAATGAGTTGTGCAATTCGATCTCCTTTCTTAATGGGGAATGCGGTGTTGGAGTGGTTGAAGAGAAGTACTTTTACATCTCCTCTGTAATCGCTGTCAATAACTCCAGCTCTGACATTAATACCATTTTTAGCTGCAAGGCCACTTCATGGGGCTATGCGGCCATATGTTCCTTTAGGAATTGCCATTTTGAGATTGATTTTGACGAGTTTCTGCGCTCGCGGCAATATTTCGGTGTTTTCTGTAGAATAGAGGTCATATCCGGCTGCTCCTTTACTTCCTTTAGTAGGGATTACAGCATCTTTGGATGACTTCTGAACTTTGAGCTTTTCTGGGTTTTTCTTAGAAACGTTAGTGGGGTTAGTACGTTCTGTATGTATAGAGGAATTAAGCACCGGTTTATCATCCCGGCTGAGCTTCTTTGTAGAAGACCCCTCTGACGATACATTATACACTACAGTGTCCGTTTGCGTAGCAAGAGGTGAATACTTGTTTCTTACATTACCCTTAGAATACCCAGATGGATTCTTCGGGTTCATTCTTTTCCCCGAAGCGATCTCATGGTGTCAAACCATGCTGACGCTTCTTCAAAGTCCATTCCTTCGATGGCTTTGGCAATGTTTAAAGTTTTTCCTTTTCCTTTACTGGTGTATCTTACTTCACGCGATTCTTCTTCGGATTCATAGTCTTCAATGAAACCAGATTCATCCCATTCAGATTCTTCGATAGCACAGACCTGTCGGCGTCGATTAGTATCTTTTTTGGATTTACTTCTTTTAGAACATGTTTTTGTGTGTCCTCCATTGAGCCAGTGACATTCACTGCACGGATGTTTTGGCTTTGTGCAATCTTTAATGAAATGATCACCATTGCAGTTATAACACTTTTGTGTTGGCTTCTTTCTCGTGTTTGTGACACGGACTTCTTCGTCGTCTTCATATTTGTCCATGTTACGAACTTCTGATCATCCCATTGGTTTGCCTCGTAAGAAGGCTAGTGATTCTTGTTGTGTACCAATGGTTCTGATACGTTGCATATAGGTGCTGACGTTTGTTGATCGTTTTCCTTCTTTGAAAATTTGATCAATGATTTCTCTTCTGGCGTTTCTTTCTAGAAGTCCTATGGCGTGAGACGGATCAATCTGAGCTTGCAGATAGAGCGTCTGCCATTGGATAAGCCAGTCGTCTGTCTTTGTAGCGTTTTGGTAGAGTTTGGAAATTTGGTTCCGAGCCCAATCAACTCTATTGGTGGGGCGGAATAATCCTTCGACTTCTCTAACCATTTCTGCCCATTCATAGGTTCTGCCACGTACGAGTCTTACTTGTGCGAATTTGCCTGCTTTAGGCCCTTTGAAGCGTGATAATACAGCGACTACCGCATTGTATGATTCTGGGAAAATGGAGCTTCAATTGATGTCCAACCAAGCTTTCATTTTCATCCACCATTCTTCAAATTTTGCAACTGATCCATCGTATTCTCCTGGATCTGCGAATACTTCCACTCTACGACCTGTAGATGCCGCTGCTCCTTGTTGTTGAGCAGGGTCTTCCAATATGTCTTTTAAAGTTTTTACGGTGTTTTTCATTTCATCGAGTTCGACTCTTAGTCCTTCACTATGAACTCGTAATGCGTAGCATTCTCCTTTCACAATGGCAAACTCATCTTTCAAAGCTTTCTTCACTTCTGGTGACAAATCATCTTCGGAAATCGCATCTATGATTTGGTCAAAAGTTTGTGCCATCTTATTCCTCTAGAGCTTTGATGAATGCTCCAAAAGTTCCGTCAATCTGATTTACAAATCCCTGAATTGTTCCGGCAGATGTGTGAAGATCCGTGACCAGACGGGGTATTACATTTACAAAGCCGCGGAGATGATTCGCAAATGGAACGTGGTGAGCTTCTGGGTGTGGGAAATAATTTTCTTCTGTTTCTTCGTACGTGTCAATGTATTGATGAAGACGATTGTGTCCTTCTTGGGTAGGAACAGAGTTTGCGAGCTCTAGAAGTCTGTCTATTACTTCCTGCTCTCTCAATTCCAATTCTTCTTCTGATGTGGTGGCAAAAGGTAATTGCCTCCAAAGGTCAAGTCTTTCTTCTGACCAATACATTGGGTCTGTTTGTCCCCAAGTTTGGTAGTATTGTGTGGTGGCGGGTGTAGATGTCTCTAACTGTGGGAGACCGCCTTCTGATACTTCTGGGGTGTTTTTCCAGGCTCCTTCGTCAGTGGTCCAGGGGTGCCAGTCGTTTATGTTTACGTTCCAGCCCTCTGTACGTTCTTCTTCGACTTCTGCTCCTAGAGTTTGGCCTTGGTAGTAGGCCTCTCTTTCACCAGTTGTTTGTATGTGGATTTTTGGAGCGCTACTGTCGCTCGAGGAGTTAGACGAAGATGAGGATGAGGATGATGGTGTATAAAGTCGGTGGTAACCAATTATGACTTCCTTAGGTTGTGCGATAGATACTTGATCGCCTTGTTTCTTCTACGCTCGATTTTTCCTTGGACTTGGATGCTCCAGACTTTTCCTGCGGCTACTGCGAAATCAATGTCCCAATTCGATACCCAGACTATCTTTGTGATTATGAGTACAACAAGAAGTTGGATCGTGTAATAGAACATGAAAGGTGTTACGGTAGAGCGGTCCCCCTCCCCTTTTTCCTCTTTCCTCACTCACTGGTACAACACCTAACTCTACTTACTCTACGATTACCCTAGGCGAACCCCTAACCACAGGGTTAGCCATCTACTTATCGCTTACCTCAGTACCAGTGAGGTTTACATTTCTTTATCTTTGTTTACTTATGCTTTCCTCTCTGCGCCACTGCCCAGTGCAGTGTCGCCCTTTGTCCTTCCTTGGTTCCCCTCGGCCCCATGGCCTCCGCGGGAATCTTGGACTTCCCTTTATATCACCTTGCGCATGGTAGCCTCATTGCTACCTCGCACCCACTTCTTCCAGCATGCTTGCATGCCTCTTTTGTCGGTTCGCACTCAACCACACTATTGTGGAAGTGCTCTTTTTCTTCTTCCAGCGCATCCCTTCAGGATACGCTGGACCTTTTCCTCTTCCAGCAGATACATAGCCATGGTCCGTGCTAGTGTACAGCCACTCGTGTACACTATATAAACCCTGGTGGAACCGGCTGGAAACCCCAGCTAGTTCTACGCAATCCACGTGTATCTACTGGCATCCAGGGAGCTCGCTTCGCCTTCACCAACCTCAAAGGCTCCGCTTACTCTTCTGTGGTCTAAAGGTCACCCCAAGACCTGCTTGCTAAGTTCTGGACCTAGGGCCGAGGGCTTCCGTATCCTCGTTGTCCAGTGACGTCCTGACGACAGCTATCTCTTTGGCTTGCCACTAAGATACCGTGTGCGTCATAACAAAAGAACTAGCTACTCTTCTACACCGGGGTCGCTGTTAAGCTTCCCCACTAGGCAACACGGAGGAAGACTCGAGATACGACGATCTCTCTCCTGAGGATCAAGCATTCTACCTTGCACAAGACAGGAAAGGAAAACTCGTGCTCAAACAGATAGCTGACAACAAAGCCCAAGTCCAAGAACGACGACTTCCCGGCTCCTCCTCCCTTTCAGTCGCTGAAAGAGAAGCCGCCGAAGTTGCCCGTTGGGAAACTACCTGCGTCGAGCGCCAACGTTCTCAAGAATCCTCTCCTTCCCCTGTCCCTGCATCCACTTCATCTCTTAGTCTCTCCACGAAAAAGTCCAGCAGGCCCGGATTTAATCCGACAAGCAGTCGCCCACACCCAGGTGCTGGTGTAACAATTCCTGGGAGCAGGTCTGAGTCCCGTAGAAGGCTCACCGAAATTCCTGCGTCTGGTACCGCCCTCACAGTTGAAGGAGCATTAATCCCAGACCCTGACGTAATCATCCACGGGATTGACTCTGACGTCGAAGAAGATTCAGAAGACGACGACATGGGCAAAGAGTCACTACCCCGCGACTTCTCCGGATGAGTAGAAGATGCTAACTGGTGGCTGCAAGCAATGGCAGCTTGGCGCCAGATTAAGCACGACAAGTTGGAGGGCGCCGAGGTTGTCACCACAGCGTTAGCAAAGATGGGCGAAGGACAAGGCCACGTTTTCGCTGAAGGATACTACGCGAAACTCGCCAAGCCAGTCACACACCCCGGCTACGACACCTGGAAGACCTTCTCTGAGGAATTTAAGAAGGCCTTCTCTGCCAAGAACGAAGCCGTGGACGCCCGAAGAAAGCTCCGCAATCTCCGTATGAAGGGACTATCCGCTGAATCACTCAAGGACTACACAACGCAGTTCAACCTACTCCTTGGACTGTCAGGCATCTCGGATCAGAACATGATCAACGACGCCTACTGCCAAGGACTGCACTACTCCTTAGTCGGCGATATCCTTCGCGGAACGGAGCCAACAACACTAGACGGATGGATGACCGCTGCCAGTAATCACACCCAGGCGTACGAAAGACTCCGAGACTTCTGTCGAGGAGGATTTCAATCCGCACGACACGACCCCAATGCGATGGACGTAGACAGGATCAATCTCACCGGGCCCGAACGGGCACGTCATAACCGAGACTGACTCTGCTACATCTGTCACAAACCGGGATGCATTAGCCGAAACCACCCAGGGCACAGAAACTACAGACAGCCCATGCAGCGCAAAAGTTCTACTCCAGTCCCCTCCACTTCCTTGACTTCTACCCCGAAGAAACCAGAAAGGTTCAGAACCGTGCAGACGAGTGCCTCCTCCTCCAACGATCCCTTAGATGCCTATATAGCTGATCTGGAGGAAGGACGGAAAGATAGGAAAGAGATCCTCCGAGTTCTCAAGCAATGCTACGATGAAGATGCCGAAGAACCACACGCTGTTACGACGCACACGGTATCTCAGTGGCAAGCCAAAGAGATAGCTGTCGTCGGGACGTCACTGGACAACAAGGATGCGGAAGCCCTTGGTCTGTTGGATATTCGGTTGATTACCTACGCTTTTATGCTTACATAATCATACCTACATCGGACCAAACCCTAGTGTAGTTACTCTTTAGTGACTACAACCATTTCTACAGGTACAGTACTATTTACT
>JBBPSY010000393.1:0-13783 GCA_038093855.1 Rugiboletus extremiorientalis
GTCGCTTGAAGGCCCGTGCGTCATTTTGTCGCTGTTCCTCTTCGCTCTCGTCGCGTTTTCGCTTCCCCTTGTCAAGTTGGATTGCAGGGGCATTTGAATGACGCATGGTTGCAAAGAGCGCGTCGGAGCGGGCCAACGACACCAAGACGGGCGCCAACGATTTGGCAAGTTCTTTGGAGATTGACCCAGTGCGAACGACCTGGTTCAGAATGCTCAACACATTGTCGTTGTTGGTCCTCGGAACGACGGTCGACGCGAGCGTGGCGTGTGCGAGTGTGTCTTTCGCTGTGATTGCAAGAATGCCTTTCATGGTCTGCAATGCTGCATCCTGTTTCTTCGACAGAGCAGTCGTGAAGCCAGGGACAGTGTGCTCGCCCGGAGGGGCTACGATGCGGGCTGCTGGCGGTTGCGTGCCTGGCACGATTTGTGCAGCTTGCGCCTTACTGATATCCGCCCAAAGTTGCTCTTTCAGACGACGCGCTATTTCCTCTGCCTCGTCCTCATCCTCCTCTTCGTCTTGCTCATCATCCTCATATTCCTCGTCCGCAACATGCGTGCTCTCGCCTGCTGCAGCTCCCACAGCTCCGGGGACATGAGAATCCACGCCGTTTTCAACAGTCAGTTCTGTGACAGCTTCTGTCATCAGCCTCGAGGACTGTTGGCAAAATGACTCTGTGAATCGCGTTCGTCAGTCGTCCGATCACCAACACGCTCACCGGTAAGTAGCAAATATCCGCGCTAGAATGAACCAATGACGACCATCCAAAACCGGAAAGGTTTTGGTCACGTGACATGGAAGAACGCGATTTCGGTGTCCGCGAATGTGCGATAACGAGCATGCAAAGACCGTGTTCACGTCGGAAACCTGCGCGGCTTGACTCATTCACCCTCCTTCACTAAAGAGCCTCTCGGATCATGGCAAGCAATACCATCAAGGATTTGGCTGCTGGAACTGCGGGCGGAATCGCTCAGGTGAATGACACTGGTTCCGCGGCTGACTCGGGTGCTCAATCCTTTTCGGCGAGGGCAGGTACTCGTCGGACAACCCTTTGACATCGTGAAAGTGGTCAGTGCGCAAACGTTCTCTGCTTAGAACACATGAGCTTTACATCTATGCATCCTTGCAGCGCATGCAAACATCACCTAAAGGAACTTACAAAGGCATGCTCCATTGTGCCGGCGGGATCCTGAAGAACGAGGGACCGTTCGCGTTCTACAAGGTCAGATCGACCCTAAATAAAAGTTTCTAAAAAAAAAACCTTTGACATCCTTCTAGGGCACGCTCACACCTTTGCTAGGCATTGGACTTTGTGTCTCCATACAGTTTGGTGCATTAGAATACGCGAAGAGAGTGTTTGCAGAATACAATGTGGCCAACGGAAAGGGAGGTGAAGGAGGCAAAACGCTCGGAGCAGGTCAACTATTTACAGCCGGTGTTGGTGCTGGTCTTGCCAATGGCTTCGTCTCCGGCCCAGTCGAGCACATCAGGATCCGTGAGTGTTTCTGAGGATGATCTGGTCAATCCGCCATCTCACGGGATCTTACAGGCCTACAAACTCAATCCAATACCAATCCAGTGTATAATGGTCCCTTTGACGCCATCAAGAAGATATACACGCAACATGGGATTCCTGGTATCTTCAAGGGCCAGTGTGTAACCTTCCTCCGTGAAGCTACTGGATATGGGATGTATTTCATGGTGTATGAAAAGCTAATTCAACGTGAAATGTCACAAAAGGGCATCCGCCGCGATCAGATAAATCCTCTTAATGCCGTCCTCTACGGCGCAACTGCTGGATATGCGGTAAGCCTCGTTCACAGAACATATACATGGGCTAATCGATTTATTGTAGTTGTGGGCGGTAATATACCCCATAGACATGATAAAATCTCGAATGCAAACTGATGGGTTCACTCCTTCGACTGGTCAGAAGTATACCTCTGCCCGGGATTGTGTACGGAAAGTTTGGCGGACGGAAGGTATTGCTGCCTTCACCCGTGGGCTCAGCCCTACCCTTATCCGGTTAGTGAAACTCCTGCACCATGTATCAACTGGCTGAAACCAGGGATATAGTTCACCGTTTGCAAATGGAGCTACCTTCCTAGGTTTTGAGCTGGCATGCCGAGTTCTTTACTCATGATTAATCGCTGGGATGTCATTCTTCTCCTTCTAGATGCGCCGTATAGCGCTGGGAACTATACGGATGACACCTGGTTCACATGTAGATATCACTGCTAATCCGCCACGAAGAACAATAGGGATCGTCGTATATTAAATAGATCCCGAATAGATCCGGGTCAGGTCCTCTGACCCTACTACATCTGGACAGATGGGTGCCGTAGCACACCCAACGTTGGACAGTAGCACTGATATCGTGAGGCGCCACACCAATACAATAAAACATGTCTGCTTGGTAATTGTAGGTCCATCGATTCGAGTGGCCGGGTTTCCACGTCAACAAGCCTGCCGGACATATCGGAACCTTGTTGTCGATTAACAGGAGTTTGGTGCAAACCATCTCACGTTTCATATCCACAAAAGCTTGGGCAGTGGCGACAGAAGAACGCCGTGGCTTACAGCTGGAGGGCCACGTCAGCAATAAACCATTAAAGGAAAAATGGATACCCATGACCATTGTTGGGTGAATGTCCTTGACTTGACGATGTTGTAGTGGAGGGGGGATTTGGGGTAATGTCAGTTCCTTTGACGGTGAACTGGTTGCCGTGACACGCACGAAGTCATTGGCGAAGACGCTTGCGACCCGACATCACGTTTCCCGTCGGTGCTTGGGAAGCTTGCGGAATCAAAGGATCCGGGGCATCACCCACATCCGTGGTATCAAGGGTACGTGGGGAAACGCAATCCAAAAGCAAGATGGACAGGTGTGTATGCAACTTCTTAACCGCTGCGATCGGTATTCAAGACGAAGGCGTGAAACGCGTCCGCAATTGTTCTTTCCAAGTCACCGAGGCAACGTCCAGGCCAACGTACCCGATGAGAACCAAAGTGTGGAAACATACCACTGGCGGGGTGCTCCACTACATGAGGAACTGGTACTGACGCACGGTCCAACGTTCATATATTCAGTTTTGATATGGTCTTTGGCAACAAAGTCAACAACAGAGGTATGAGACAAATTCTACTTACCCTCATCTCGATGTACAGCAACTTGGCTATGTTGTAGAATATTGATATTCCTCAGGCTGGTTAGGCTGCAAACCCTTTGAGCAGATTGAGAGTCTTGGCATGACTTTTCCTGCTTCCTCCTGCATGGACCTGTCGTAAATGAACCAAGGGTGTGGACATAAAGAAAAATAATGCACAGACACTGCAGTGTGTCGTCTTGGTAAGCCCTTGCACTCGCCGAGGTTCGTGCACGAAGAGGCAATGCCGAGTAACTCGTCGGTAGTACCATTGAGAAACTTCAAGGCCTCTCTTGCGGAAACCTCTGAGTTGCTCAAGGTCGACGGGAAAATTGAACAGGCAACAGAACCAAGGCTTACCGGAATGATGACAGGCCGACAGTGGTACGTTTGTGAACAGGACAGGGGTGGATTGATCGATCCCAAGGCCTAGTGTGTATTCCAAAATGTCTCCTGGTTCTCAATGGGCACGTCGGTCTTCAGGTCCCGTAGAATTGGCTGTCATTCCCGACGGTCGAAGCTCTGCAGGTAGATAAAGGAACGTTATAGGCAATCTTCCCGTGGGCGCAACTGACTGGAGAAACCTTTTTCCCGGAGGTCAGGAGCGTATAATGGAGACATTTTTGGAGCACGTCAGGTGCACTACAATGGTTCAGTAGTAGAGCATATGTTCATACATACCTCACTAGTATCATTATCTCTCGGGGTTCAGAAAAACCCTTCTCTTCCTCGCCGAAGCGGCACTTTTTGGGAGAACGCCAATTGGTGGAGAACCTGCAAATAGTTAGTAACCGAGTCCAACACAATGACAGTACCGCTGGTTCCGCGTGAAGATTCCCATAGGTATGTATCAGTGGCAGAGACTATATATTCTCGACTCGGAATTGCTGACCGCTGACCAACTTGTCCAACCCCGCGACCTCCGACAGCCGTGTAATTGTGCAGGACCTGATTCGAATCCTTTCGAGTGGTGGAGGTTTACAACTACACCACTTTCTTCCTCGCTTGTTCATATGGTGACTCGAAACTTTCCTAGCGCATCCCGTGTAACAGTCACAGCCCATCCTGCTGGCGCCAGAGGGGAAGACCGCAACGCATTGTGTATAGGGAACCCTCGTTCTTGGGAGCAAGTGGCAGCTACCGTACTTCCTTCCGACTAGAGTTGAGCGGCAGAACAAATTTTGGTGGCGCGATCACCACATATGGACTTCTGTTGAAAGCTCGAGGATGCATCCTACGTCCCCGATACAGGGGCAACTGGGTTCCGTTCCAGAAGATATCGAGAATAAAAGTCACACGAGTGCGAAGATGGTAAGCGAATGATGGTGGGTATACACCTTGCCCATAATTTTGCACCCGCTCCATGACGAGACTGACGAATACGCGTTTGATCAGAAAGACATGGATGCTATCGCCTCACGCATGGTAAATGTGCCCCTTTGAAGCCTGTTTGTGAATCAGTACATCCAAACGAAGTGGTCACTCTGGTATCGTGCGAGGGGACCTGGGCTCGAGTGGCAGAAGGCAAGGCGGCGTGTGTGCAATTGCGTTTCGGGTACTCCCAACTCAAATCAGGGGTAACAACAACAAACCGTCGACCAGAATGGCGTAAGGGACCCAAGCAATTGATCCACCAATCACAGGTCCTGTGGATATCTGATGTACACCGCTAATTTCGCACTCACCATCTCCTGCCATTCCTGATCGAGATACCAAAGTCCTTTCATGGCATCAGGGAAGTCGCGTGGAGATAAGCCCTTCGTCTTGGGACGAGAATGTATTTACATTTCTCATACTACTTTTTTTTTCCGCTGCAATGGTCGAATGGGAAATTGAAGGTGTTCGAGGTTGGCTCAGGAAACGACATTCAGCGAAAGTATTTGTTTGTAATGATGCAGGTATTTGATGGTAACGATCCGTTGTAGTAACCTACCACTCGTTGACCCCAACCACATGTCCATTCAATTGTTTACTCCCCAGGTAATTTTTTGTTACCAAATGTGTATGAAAAGTGGATAAAAAACCGGGGCTTTTACCCTATATTGTTCATCAGGTATCATAGCGCCGCCGAGCTGAAGATGTCACTGATGTGATGGCCATGACGCAGCGTACGACTCTCACCAGTAAGTGTTGGACTATTCTTTCTATGGTTTACCATTCGAGACGGACACATCACGGAGCACACAACCCAACGTGTCATAGTAAAGTATATGTCATGAAAATGAACGTGACATGACGTTGCGAAGGTCATAAAGATGTGGGTACAGCTGGGATGCCACGCGTGATGAACCCGACTTGTCGCAACCAATGAGAGGTACCACGAGTAATGCTATGATAAGGATTTTCTCCCTTGGCGACCACGCGAGAGCGCAACTTCCAGCTGCTGAGGCCAGCCCTGATAGTATCAAACTGCTGGACAACTTCACTCATAGTGAGACGTTTTGAAGGGTCTTTTTGAACCATGTCAGCTATCAAAGGTCGCATGAAATCAAACCCGAGCTTCGACTGGGTTCGGTTCAGTTCAACGAAATGAATCTCGTGTGCGGCAATATAGCATACCTCAACGAAATCCTTCCTGATGGCATTACCAATGTAGAAGACATCAGTAGGGAAGGGATCACAGGGAGCATCGGAGTTCTGAAATTCTGGGACTTCTTTGTCACCTCCCCAGATCGGGTCTTCCATAGGTTTGATGATAGAGTCATCATAGCGACGTGACAGGCCAAAATCGATGAAGAAATATTTCGGAGGTCGTTCAGTTCGAGTCTTGTACCGTGCGTATCCGGAGAAGTCTCGTTTCATCAAAGGACTAGCAGGATGGAATGCATCAATGTAGAGCCTACGTGGATCCATCATGATGTTTCTAGATGAGCAATCGCTGCAAGGGGCTGAATCAAAGGATGAACTCCCAAGAAGTAGCAATGTTACTTACCGATGAGCGACACGGTGCTTGTGCATAGAATAGAGACCCTACCAAAAGTCAGCGACTTAGCGAATGGGGTGTACGACGGCGTACTTCAAATAACTGCCTAATACATTCGATCGCCTCCCCGAGAGTACCGAAGTGCGGGTGGGTGTAATCTCGAAGCAAAGGCATCACAACAATCGCCTGATTCTCCTCGTCGGGAACGGACAGTACATCATAAACCGGAACACAGTGGTTAGCATTCGCGGCTAGCCTTTGAGAAGAGAAATATCGTGCGATATCAATTTCACGAGGGCGATGCCTTTCATTGACTAGCTTGAGCATGACAAAAGTGCCATCCGAAGCACGTGGGCCATTGAGGATCCTAGTGGCGTACTGGCAATTTTTAGTGGATGAATGATATGAGACGTTCAATACACACCTTGGATATAAGGCCATCTTCACACATCAGCCAACTCTTCTTTGTTTCCTGCCAAGAAGGCGTCCAAGCCGGTGCATAACGGGTTAAAGTATATATCCTTTATCCCTCAACCAAGTATAATGTTTGGACCACCACGACTCGGGTTCAGTGAGCTGGCAGCCATCTTTGTTCGTCGGTGTGTCGCCGAAAGCTGAAAGCTCAAGTTGCACGAGTGATGTTCCTTCTCTTCCGGTTTCAACCTCTTTGACTGCAATTGCTTTTTCGACAAGGTAGGCATGGCGCGTGAGTAGTACCTCTGTGGTGGTTAGAAGCAGGTTATACAAATATGGACCCGTGTCGGACCCCGTAGACCGAAGACTGCCGCGGAGCTATATTTGAGTGGTCAGAAGGATCAGCCAAACCAGGCAGGGGGGTTGCTAGAACTTGGCCCTTCTCGGTATCCTTGAAAAGGCGTACAAGAATGCCCTGCTGAAGGTAATGTACCCTCCTTGATAATGCCACCCAACGACCCTCAGACGGTGCTCCTCACATCAGGCCTAGGATCAGTCGGGAATTTTGATCCTACAGCCCCCCTTGCGAGGGTCATCACCAAGGATTCCTTACATACAGGTCAAGTGTTTCTTCGAGCGACGCTGGACGAAATGTCAAAATTTTGCAATATATCCAAAAGCTTGGACGAAAATCATCGTGACCTTCTCTGAGAAACGAGAGCCCAGTATGACAAGTGAGTAACTTGGCGGGGATTGTTTCAAGTAACAACTTTTTCTTTACTCCATCAATTTGATGCGGCAGAAGATGGAGTTTGAATCCCTTGAGCAGAGGAAATGGATATCCAAGCTCTTTAAATTCGCCCCAATAAACCGTGCGAAACGAGCGTTCGTTGGTGATGCCTATGAACTTTGGGATTCAACAAGGGTAGTACCCTTTGTAGTAGAAGGCGGAGGTGGAAGGAGCTGATGACGCCATTAGACAACTTCCGACAAGCTGAAGAGAACCTTACTTTCAACACCTACGACAGATCTCGCTCCGGTTGAAAGTATGTGTCCATTACACTGAATTGCAACCTTGCTCGAGCGACAAATGTAGATGAATCGATCACAAAAGACGAGCGAATTTCGGGTCTGGCGGTGGACATAAACGGTCCTGTTACAGAGGAAGCGATCGCCGCTGTCCGAGAGGCAGCGTCCTTTCTGGCATCTGGAGATCCCTTCGCCGATCCGACCCATTCCGACAGTCAAGATGGACAAAGCTCGAGTAAGGCAACGGTGTCCCATCCATCACCCACTGACCATATGTTTGCTGACTTAGTTGCAGGAACGGTCATTGAGTCCCAGGTATTGTCGTCTGCTCGAAGTAGTGTTTCTACCTCTCCTAGCAGCCCCGGCTCGGCCTCCAGTTTCAGTTATCTCAATTTTAGTATCAATTACAACGTTGTCAACAATACAGACACCAATACTCAAGGATTTACCATCAATAACAATGGTTCTGGAAACGGTGGCTCAGGTAGGCTCTGTCCAACGAGAACCGAGCCTTTGTCGCACATTGATCTCACTGGTATAGTTATTAATTCTCGTTCATCTATGAACAGCCCACCGTCATAACTACCGGTTTCCATTTTAATGAAATACCCCTTGTATTAGTTCCACCTTGCATTACAGTGGTATTGTTGCTTACAGAATTAAAATTGAGGAGACGTTTGTGTTCGATTTGTTCATATGTACGACGAGTTTTATACGGGAGTAGGTTTGACACGTACAACCACTTGCCAAGACCCTCCTCCACCTCACTCTTTTACACTCCCCCAAGGTGGCTACAACACTGTTACTTGCATAACGAGCATGAGCAGCGTGTCGTTGAGCGGTGCGTGCTTCGTGCCCTTGCAGTAGCCAGCCGGCCTGCCAGTCCCGAATGTTAAGTTACTTCCTGCGGGTCATCATAACACCAGATACTATCCCCACCTCCCGGGTCATCCTTTCCTCTTTTGTCGTCGTGAAGTATGAACTCTGGCTCGTCGGTGGGCTGTGGGCCTGGCCTACCCTCTCAGTTCGGTGAAGCACACTGACCGTGTGCGTGAGTGGTCGTCTCCCCACCATGCTTGACGACTAATACATTACCATTTGTTAGATCGTCCTGAAGAACAAACTCGCTATCTGCTGCTCGTGGTGGGGCCTAGCTCAAATACCGGACGCAAAACATGCCGGCGCTCTCAACAACAGATACACTAGTTGTCGCCGATATCAGCCTGGTTTTCACGCTCAAGTTGCTCGAGATCATTATCATGAATACTTAGGTTAGTAGCAGGCAGGTGGACTTGGAGACAGGGCCTGACTTAGCTAACCTTTCCTGCAAGTTCGTGACGTTCCTTGAAATATCCCGTCTCGTTCTACACCCCAGGATCGGTCCGTAAACACAATCAGGCTGATTGCTTCCTCGGCTCGTGAGGCACTGCCTAGAGAACAACTAGCCCCGGTCCAATATGATCTGAAGTATGGAAATATTGCACCAATCTACTTGACCTTTACATGACCTGTCCTCATTTCCAGGAGGAAATCAAGACAATCAAAGGTCGGGGGTATGTATATTCTTCTATTTGTTGCCTTTTGACTGATTAGCTTCTCAATTTCAATTTGTAGTGAAACTCCAGTCTGCGATTCCAAGGAAGCCGCGCTGATAGAGACAAATAAATTGTGCATCCCGGCGAAGTAGAGTTCGGACTGCAAGTCTCCTCAAACCGGCCCTCTCTTGGCAATAAACGTATCACTGTATCCATAGCATGTCGTCCTCAGCCTGGTTTCACCTCTGACAATGGCAAAGGGGCGGTGTGCTTTTTCGGGCTATTGGTGGCCATACAGACGCACAATCGTGGAGGTTCGCGATCTTGGAGTTCGTGCGACCAACAAGTCTTGGATGTTTCCGGTCATACATAAGCCTCACGTGACTGATTGGTGTGTAGAATGGCAACCGTCTTGCTCATACTTATAATTGATGCCTAGACAGGATTGATTGGACTAAAACTACTGTACATACTTCTTCACCCAACCAAAAGTCGTTTGACCTCATTTATACTCAAATAATGACATCCTGTCTCGCTGTTGTAGATCTGGCTGACGATCGGCCAAACACTAATCCTGGAGAAGTACTCAGCGACCTCCTTGTCGCTGAGTTTCGCAACTCCGACAGATTCGCCAGCTGTTCACTATCTCACCGCGGAGATCTTCTGCATTAGCCATGTTTTTCGACACCTTTGGCAAGGTAAATGATTGTCTGTCAACTTTTCGAGGTGTACTTTATGTGTACGCTCGTAACCAGGTCTCATGTGTACCTTTAAAAGGACTTTTATTCATACACCGATCTCGTGTGCGGGTCCACCACCTTTTCAGTTTACCTCGAGATCTTATTCTGCAAGAAATATCGTGCTGATCGAACGAGTCCTGTCCCGACTGCTTTCATCCCATGGAGACCATCTTCAAACAAACTACAGTGGTTCCTTCATACGTTACTCAACGACCACAAGTATTATTCCATAGGCTTCGCTTAGCCTGATCGACTCGTTGAAAGTGTGCCGACGAAACGCCACTCCAAATCCACGGAACTTTTGGTGCCAGGCATGGTCCGTGCTAGTCCTATGGAGCCACTCAATATAGATGACGTGATTAATGAGACACGACAGAGTTTGAGCACTTGGAAATGACGCTTATGGGCTATGGATGGCGAAGGGGTATGTTTGAAGGGGACGCTCGTACTATTTGAAGTGGATACGGTGTTACCTAACCTATGATCGCTGCTGGTACATCCTCCGTCTCTCTGGAATGGATCTTACGCATACCTACCATTCATTCAGGGTGTGGAAGACCTCGCCGGTGGATATATCTTTAGAGAATTGGAGCTTTGCTCGGTGAATTTCCCCGATCAATTGGAAGGTCGCGGTGAGTTACTGGGCGATCAAGACCCCATGAGTGTCTCCAAAGAACAGGACACACATGGCAAACACATTCCCAGCTAATTATTGTTTCAGGTGGCTCAATCTGACAGCACTACCAGCATTGCTGTCCGAGAATACCAATAGAGGCTCGAATATTCTCATATCGAATCGGATCAGGCAACCTTGGTTTAGTCACCAATATCAATTCAGGCAGCGTGTGGGAGTACGTGCCGTGTTGTTGTGTTCTAAGATAGAACGGGAGGGTCGCGATCAGGGCATACTACATATCCAGCCAACAAATGTCAAAGGGAACTAAGTCGGGTGGTGGCGCAAGAGACCCATGACACCAAGTGCCATGAGAACAGCCTTCTAGTGCGATGGTGGGAGCATGGGCAAGCCCCCTGAGACATTCCGTGCCGAACTATCAAGGTTACGTCTGTTGCTAAACAGCGCGTCCCTTGTATCGTATCTGAATGCCTTGAGGCAGTGTGACGGCCTCAAAATACTTTTCGCTGAATGGCTAGTACTTAGATGCCCGACAGCGCCCCATAGTGTTGCCAGTTTTACTGCATAATTCCTTGACAGCATCCGAGCTACTACTTGGTACGAGATAAATATATGGGAGTAATCGGTGTGGAGGTGGAAACGGGATGGCAGGAATTATACATTCGTTACGGCTACAAGGTGTTAGAATTGTGAGAGAGGGACCAGCGTTATGGTGCAAACCCCTGAGTAACGGATGCTACAGAGGGGTCAGTATCTCACAGTCCGAAAGAGATCGGTACCCGCCTCCACTGTTATGTGAGCCGCGAGCCACTGTGACTCCACTTAGACTGGACCTTGTTGTCACTATGGAGTTCTGGTAGATATGAATATGATTGATGACCGGGGGACTTGTTGGACGAGATTGCAGTAGATCACTGGTGACAATTTGGTTACCCTCTTCAGCACCAGAATCTTGGCTAAGTAAACTTTCGGTATTAGCGAGAGTGATTGCATGTTCGTCTGATTGGATCCTATCAGGCATCATAATGTCTGACTACCCTAATTTCCTCACCCTCGCGCAGCTGTGAAATGATAGAGTCGTCTTGAAATGGGCTTGTGGTAGTGGCTATCGTCTCCCTTGCATCATTGATCGCTCGCTCGGCATTGGCGTTCAATCCGTCGGGTAACTCAATTACGACTCCGCTGATCGTTGCGTGCGGCGGTATCGAGTCTGAGGTGCGACCATGGACGGGTATCGAAACTGAAAACCAATGTAGAGCTTACCATTTATCATTTGTATTCGTGAACTTGGGACCACACGCACATGCTCTTCAGACTCTGCGTCTCTGTGGATCCTCTCAGACGTGCGCTAAACGAGAGTACATTCAATAGACGTTGCAGACCAGTAGCTGGATAACGAAACCTTGGTCTCAATAAACAAAGCTTTCGACCCCGCATGAAATAGTCGGGCTAATCTGTAGTTCCGAAACGCTTTGAACGGGTTAAGAGTTCTGCGATTATCTTGTAATTCATCCCTTTTCGCTTTCAGACTACTACAACGTGAGCAGACATATGCGGGCCATAGACGAGCATTAAATACTAACGCTTCAAGTTGGAGTCTCGTACTGAAAATGAAGTCCTCATTCTGGTTGAGATTGATGCCCAGTTGTTTAATGCTGTCCATCTCGTCCAGTGTTGCCCTGATCAAAAAGCTGCCTTTGCTGAAGTTATCGGGGGCTTCATAGTACGCAAGGGGAAAAATTCGTTGGTCAAAGGTAGAAGCGTCACCAAGGTCGACTTGGAGGATCGCAGCGGAGGAATCCATCGATTGGAAGAATTTCAAGGTGGTTGGGAAAACGGGTCGGGGCTAGTTTTGTTTTAGGATTATAAGGGGAGTCAGGACCACGGGAAATTTTGGATTCTGGCCAGGAATGAATAATTTCCATCTTCGAGCGGCATCCCACAAATTCTGTATTGAGGGCATTTTTGATGTTACGCGATTCCAAGGGGCCTGTGAAACAGATCGGTGGTGCTATCTGTAAAATAAGTGATAAAAATTTGAATCTGCGACCGCTCTGAAAGTGAGCGATGAACGAGGGGCAGGTAGAGCTCGAGATACTGTCACTTCCGTGACTTCTCTCAAGTTACTTGCATTTACAGTCCATTCCACTGTAGATAAAGAGCCGCCACCCAGCGCACATCTCTGGTTGAAGCTCCGCGACGATCAGTTACTGACAACATGTGGGCCACTGTGGGTGCATGTTTATGTATATTTTAGCACGAGGTCTGAATGCCTACTATGGCACAAGGGTTCAGGCTGAATGGCACTCTGGTAGACACTACTGTTACGGACAGTGGAGATGGAAGACCAGATTTCCCAAAGGATGCTTGCAATGTGGGGAACCACCGACCGCATCCCGCCCGAAGAACTGGATCCTAGGGAGGTTTGGTGGCGTGACCGCTACGACCAATTGAACACCTTTGGATATCTGCTACGTCCTCGCTATTCCCCCCAGTGGGTTCCCTCTTGGAAAACAACGGGAAAGGATTGGACAGTCTGCGAAGATGGTAAAAGATTAACGGTACGCATGTTTTTCTTCCTATCATTGGTGTCTGTCCACATGTCATCCTAGTTCGGCCAAATTACTGATGCAACTCGAATCTCGGATGGGAAAGTGGTTACTTTGAAGCGTATAAAACAAGGGAATCATCCATTTGAAGCAGATATTGCCTTGCATTTTTCCTCAGAGGCTCTCGCTTCGCAGCCTGCGAATCATTGCGTCCCTGTCTATGAGGTCTTCACATTGAACGTTGAAGACGATGCAATGATCATTGTTATGCCTCTACTGCGGCGTTACAATGATCCCAGGTTCGATACTATAGGAGAGGTGGTGGAGTGCTTTCGCCAGCTGTTCGAGGTAAGGTGAATATACGACTGTGGGGGACTAGCCTTGAAACTCTTCCAGGGGCTGCAGTTCATGCATAAGCACCGTGTTGCCCATCGGTGCGTGAGGGGCTACTATCTTTGTTCATGCACTAACCTTTTGACAGGGATTGCATGAATAAAAACATCATGCTAGACCCGACTCACCTCTACCCTGAGTCATTTCATCCCGTGGACATCGGCTCAAACAAGGATTGTACTGGTAGTGCCAAACACTTCACGCGTACTCAACGACCTCTGAAGTACTATTTCATCGATTTCGGAATTTCTCGGCGTTACGACCCTTCCGATACTAACCCTAGGGAAATACCAATTTGGGGAGGCGACAAAGAGGTTCCCGAGTTTCAGAACTCCAACGAACCTCGCGATCCGTTTGCTACTGACGTTTTCTATATTGGTAACGCCATTAAGATGGACTTTATCCTTGTCAGTTGCATGCTT
>JBBPSY010000394.1:0-13760 GCA_038093855.1 Rugiboletus extremiorientalis
TTAAGCAATACCATCCCAACCGAGAACTCCAGTCAAGTTCTCTGTTGGTTTCCCCAGCATTTATACTTGAGTCCCCTATTGAGTTATAGTGGTGTAGCCTAGGTCGATTCCTGGGTTGCAACATTAGCTACCAGACTTTCTTTCCCTTTATGATTAGCTCCTTCTTCCCCCACCCCTATTGAATCTGTTGACCTCCCCATCTATGCCCACTGCCTGTGGGATTCCTTCCCAGACAACAACTACATAAATCAACTCAACACTGCTGCCAGGAGCTCCAGGCTTGCCATACCTATCGAAGCCCATCTCAATATCGGCTCCCCCCTATGTGTTCTCTACCATGCCTACCTCCAGGCCCATCATATCCACCAATTCTCCTCCCCCCGTATCCATACCTTGAGCACCCACATAGACCTGGTGCAGGAACAAACTGCCACTGTAGTTGACAGCAGCATCAGGGACCTACACATCACCTTTTATCAACTCAAGATGGGTGAATTCCTAAGCAACCTAGACAGATACCTATCTGAGCTCTCCTCCTTCCCAGACACCATCTGTTACGGTAGAGTGGTCCCCTAGCCCTTTTTCCTCTTTTCTCTCTCACTGGTACAATACCTAACCTACGGTTACCATAGGCGAACCCCTAACCATAGGGTTAGCCAACTACCTATTGCTTACCTCAGTACTAGTGAGGTTTCTCTTTGTTTGTTCTTACTTACATATGTTTCCCTTTCTGCGCCACAGCCTGTTGTTATGTCGTCCTTTGTCCTTCCTTGGTCTCTGTGGCCCCTTGGCCTCCACGGATACCTCGGACCTCCACTTATATCTCTAGCACATTGCGGCCTCATTGCTGCTACACATCCACTTCTTTCAGCATGCATACATGCCTCTTTTGTCTCTTCTCACTCAACCGCCTGGATGCAGAAGTGAATCCCTTCCACTTCTGACATATCCCTTTGGGACATGTCAGACCATTTTCTCTTCCAGTACTTATGAGCCAGTGGTCCGTGCTAGAGTACAGCCACTCCTGTACGGTATATAAACCTTGCTGGAACTGCTGGGATTCCCCAGCTAGTTCTATGCAATCCACGCGTATCTACTGGCACTCCAGAGAGCTCCCTTAGTCTTCGACAACCTCAAGACTTTGCTTCGCTCATCTGTGGTCTAAAGGTCACCCTAAGACCTGCTTGCTGAGTTCTGGGCTTAGGACCATAGGCTTCCACATCTATGTTGTCCTGTGAAGTCCCAACGATAGCTATCTCTTTGGCTTGCCACTGAGATACTGTGTGCATCATAACACCATCCCCACCATTGCCAACTCCTCCTCCCCCACTACTCACACCCCCATCTCCATCTCCTCCAAACTCCTCATCCAGGTGGAAGCCAATGCTCTGGAACTAGCTGAAGTTCATTGGAATGGAGGGACTTGTTTCCAGCAGTACATCTTATCCCCCACTCACCCACATTACCACAAAGCTTGCTTTGAATATCACGAGTTGGGACATATCCACATTGATTGCTGATTCTACCAGTGCCCCACCTGCCTCTTATGGCATCCTGGCCATATCCAAGCCACCTGCCCCCTCCATCGTCCCCCTCCCCGATGACAATCCTCCTCTTCATCTTCCTCTTCCCAGTCAGTCCAGCATCCCACCACTTCTTGCTCTACCCATATCTCCACTTGAGGACATTCCTCATGAAGGAACTCTTGCCCCATCACCTCCCTGACTTCTGCTCCCAATTGAAGAAATTCATGCCCTCCTACCCCTCCTGGAGCAGCAGATGGAGACTACAATGATGCTATTGATGACATTGGTTGGGGAAATATTACCGGCTCCCCTGGGGCCTCTTATGGTGTATTCTAGTATGGGATTCATTAGATTCTTCATTGATGACTCAATCATACAACAGGGGTAATGTTACAATTTCTTTCTTTTCTCGTTCTTCCCACTTCTCTTTGTATTACTAAGCCTCACGTTGACTCATGCTAGAGGCTGTACTCATTTCTTAGTCATCTTCCTTATTGCTGACCAACCTCCCTCCCCATCAGTCTTACTCATCATTTGCTCAGTCAGTGATTCTTCCACCTTCCACCATATTCTATAAGGTTCTATCTTTCATTCCTGGAACATATATAAACTGGTTGTCTACTTGAGTTGTAATTCCTAACTTTGACCTACTTGGTAATCTACCTAGTAGTCTCCTTGAACTCCCTTGAACCCTTGGACTTCTATAAGTCAATTGTGCCACTTAGAAGTGCACACTTTCATCTTGTTACAGTAGAGCGGTCCCCCAGCCCCTTTTCTTCTTTCCTCGCTCACTGGTACAACACTTAACACTACTTACACCACGATTACCATAGGCGAACCCCTAACCACAGGGTTAGCTAACCTCTTACCGCTTACCTCAGTACCAGTGAGGCTTTACCTATGTTTACCTTTACTTATGTATGTTTCCCTTCCTGTGCCACCACTCGATGTGGTGTCACCCTTTGTCCTTCCTTGGTTCCCTCGGCCCCGCGGCCTCCATGGAAACCTCGAACTTCCATTTATATTCCTTGCGCATGGTAGCCTCATTGCTACCTCGCACCCACTTCTTTCGGCATGCTTGCATGCCTCTTTTGGCGGTTCGCACTCAACCACACTATTGTGGAAGTGCTCCCTTTCCTCTTCCAGCGCATCCCTTTAGGATACGACTGGACCCTTCCCTATTCCAGCAGATACACGTCCCTGGTCCGTGCTAGTGTACTGCCACCTGTGTACACTATATAAACCTTGGAGGAACCAGCTGGAAACCCCAGCTAGTTCTACGCAATCCACGCGTATCTACTGGCATCCAGAGAGCTCGCTCCGCCTTCGACACCTCAAGGCTCCGCTTACTCTTCTGTGGTCTAAAGGTCGCCCTAAGACCTGCTTGCTGAGTTCTGGACTTAGGACCGTAGACTCCGCATCTGTTACGATTCACTCTTTTCTCTTTATCATACCATTCGTTTCCTAACAAATCCTTCTTCACCGAGTACAACCGACCTTTTGCCTAATGACCCAGGCAAACCCTTCACTGGTCTAACGTCTGGGCTACGCTAAGAACTCTTGTTTCTTTCAAACGACTCTCGCTGACTGATATTCTTTCTACTGGATTCCAAGAGATTCCATTCGCTTAGTCAGCCTTATCTCTTATCCCTTATCTTCTTTATCTCATATCTCGCTGAACTTCTTATCTTCTTATCTTCTCTGTCAGCGGACTTCCTTTGTTCTATTAACTTCTATAAAGTTCTATCACTTAGTCATGGTCAGATTCTTTACCTATATAAAGGACCATCGAAACCTGTAACAACTTCCTAACTTTGACCTACTGGGAATACTACCTAGTATCCTTGAAACCTCCTTCGAAACCCTGGACCTCTATAAGTCGTCTACACCACTTCTGAAGTGTGTAGCATCTATAAGTCAATCGTGCCACTTTTGAAGCGCACGCTCTCGTCTTACTTTAAACAAGTCGTTTAAGTAAGGACGGACTCTTGATCCTTCGACCCTCGAACCAATCTCTGATTTCGGGAGAACTCTCAGTCTTCGAACCCCCATGGCCCTTCGATCCCTAATCACTGTTCGGATTAACCTTGAATACCCTTTGAATCTCCTCGCTTTGAACTAGGCCTACCCAGTCACGTCTCGAACGTAACAGCATCTACGTTGACCAGTGAAGTCCCGATGACAGCTATCTCTTTGGCTTGCCACTGAGATACCGTGTGCGTCGTAACAAAAGAACTAGCTACTCTTCTACACCTGGGGTTGCTATTAAGCTTCCCCACTAGGCAATACGGAGGAAGACTCGAGATATGACAACCTCTCCCCCGAGGACCATGCTTTTTACCTAGCACAAGACAGGAAAGGCAAACTAGCGCTCAAGCAGATCGCGGACAACGAAGCCCAAGTCCAAGAACGACGACTCCCTGGCTCCTCCTCCCTTTCAGTCACTGAAAGAGAAGCCGCCGAGGTCGCCCGTTGGGAAACCACCCGCATCGAGCGACAGCGCTCTCAAGGATCATCCCCATCGCCGTCCCTTGTTCCTATGCCCACCCCATCTCTTAGTCACTCCACGAAAAAGTCCAGCAAGCCCGGATTTAATCCGACAAGCAGTCGCCCACCCTCAGGTGCTGGTGTAACAATTCCTGAGAGCAGGTCCAAGTCATGTAGAAGGCTCACCGAAATTCCTGCGTCTGGTACTGCCCTCCCAGTGGAAGGAGCATTAATTCCAGACCCTGACGTACACATCCGCAGGATTGACTCTGACGTCGAAGACGAAGAATCAGAAGACGACGACATGGGCAAAGAGTCACTACCCCGCGACTTCTCCGGACGAGTAGAAGATGCTAACTGGTGGCTGCAAGCAATGGCAGCTTGGTGCCAGATTAAGCACGACAAGATGGAGGACGCTGAGGTTGTCACCACGGCGTTAGCCAAGATGGGCGAAGGGCAAGGTCATGTTTTCGCTGAAGGATACTATGCGAAACTCGCCACACCTACTACCCACCCCGGCTTTGATACCTGGCGAACCTTCTCTGACGAGTTCAAGAAGGCCTTCTCCGCCAAGAACGAAGCTGTAGACGCCCGAAGAAAGCTCCGCAATCTCCGCATGAAAGGATTATCCGCCGAATCACTCAAAGACTACACCACGCAGTTCAACTTACTCCTTGGACTATCCGGCATCACTGATCAGAACATGATCAACAACGCCTACTGTCAAGGACTGCATTACTCTCTGGTCGGAGACATCCTTTGCGGAACGGAGCCCACTACACTAGACAGATGGATGACCACTGCCAGTAACCACACCCAGGCGCATGAACGCCTCTGAGACTTCCGTCGAGGAGGATTTCAATCTGCGCGACACGACCCCAATGCGATGGATGTAGACAGGATCAGTCTCACTGGTCCCGAACGGGCCTGCCATAACCGAGATCGACTCTGCTACATCTGCCACAAACCGGGGTGCATTAGCTGAAACCACCCAGGGCATAGAAACTACAGACAGCCCATGCAGCGCAAAAGTTCCACTCCAGTCCCCTCCACCTCCTCGACTTCTACCCCGAAGAAACCAGAAAGGTTCAGGACCGTACAAACGAGTGCCTCCTCCTCTCCAGACCCTCTAGACGCCTATATTGCCGATCTGGAGGGAGGACGGAAAGATAGAAAAGAGATCCTTCGGGTTCTCAAGGAATGCTACAATGAAGATGCCGAAGAACCACACGCCACCTATGGGGACGAACAAGTCAACCGCATCTGCGTTGGAAAGGATTTTTAGAAAGGAGACTTGCCGCAATGTCTTGTTCTCCTACTCTCCCAACTGTAATTGTATTGAGGAATGAGAAATCTGTGTTCGTACCAGTTTCTCTTTCTCCAGTTGGGAGTAAATCCGTTGTCACCGTACCCGCCCTCATCAATTGTGGAGCCACTTCATGCTTCATCAACTACGCATTCGCCAAGAAACACAAACTGCCATTCACTCGTCTTACCAGACCGGTCACCGCTACTAATGCGGATGGAACCATTAACAAGATGGGAACGATAACCCATAAAGTCCGCCTTCATATCCAGATTGATGAAGACAAGGAAGATCGGGACTTCCTCGTACTCTCCAGTGGTAAACAACAGAGCATCATTCTCAGAATCACTTGGTTAGGAGACCGAAACCCAACGATAAACTGGAGCAGTCGGAAGGTGTCCGTAAAACCTCCATCATTGGTCAAGAGGAAGCGCAACGGCCAGGAAGCCCTAGCGCAACGATACCTGTTATGGTATCTTGACTTGGACGTCGACAACAGGCTAGCTAAAGCCTACCTTACTCATTTTGAAAGGATGCCCACTCACATCCGAAAGATCACGTTGTCGACTACGCTGGCCCAGGAAACGGCCAAGATTACAAAAACCATTCCAAAGGAGTATCAGCAGTTCGCTGATGTATTCATCGACGAAGAGGCAACCGAACTACCACCATCCCGGCCCTTCGATCACAAAATCAAATTACTCCCCTCATTTGTTCCAAAGCGCGCTAAAAATTACTCCCTCAACCCCGACGAAATCAACACTTGTCAAAAGTTCGTAAACGAAAACCTGGCAAATGGAAAGATCCAACCATCCATGTCCCCCCAGGCAGCTCCCTTCTTCTTTGTGGCAAAGAAGGATGGGAAACTCCGCCCTTGCCAGGATTATAGATATCTCAATAGTCATACGGTTAAGAATGCATACCCGCTCCCTTGCATCTCTGATTTCCTCGACAAGCTTAAGGGATCGTCCATCTTCACCAAGCTAGATGTCCAATGGGGTTATAACAATGTCCTGGTCAAACCTGAAGACCGGTGGAAAGCCGCTTTTATCACACCGTTTGGACTCTTCGAGCCAACGGTAATGTTCTTTGGAATGTGTAACTCGCCTGCCACCTTTCAGGCATACATGGACAACGCCTTCACCGACTATATCGCGGAAGGCTGGCTTGTCATCTATATGGATGATGTCCTCATCCACTCCTCCGATCCAGACACCCACCGTGAGCGCACTGAAAAGGTCCTACAACAATTCCGAGAGCAACATCTCTACCTCAAACCCGAGAAGTGCTCTTTCGACATGACTGAAGTCGAATATCTCGGACTTGTTGTCTCAAAAGACAACATCAAAATGGATCCTACGAAACTAGCAGCCATTGAGGAGTGGACTGCACCAAAAGACGTCAAGGCCATCAGATCGTTCATCGGGTTCTGCAATTTCTATCACAAGTTCATCCCTGCTTTCTCCGACATCTGCAAGCCCCTACACAATCTGACATGCAAAGGCGCACCCTGGACCTGGGGAACCGACCAGGAGCAAGCATTCTGAACACTGAAGAACGCCTTCCTCAAACAGCCAATCCTACGCACTCCCGATGTCTCTCAACCCTTCTTTGTCATGACGGACGCCTCTCTCACCGCTGCTGGCGGTGTCCTCATGCAAAAAGATGTCAACGGTGACCTCCACCCTTGTTCCTACATCTCAAAGACCTTCGGGTCCGCGGAACGTAACTACGACATCTACGACCAGGAGTTACTTGCTGTGATCATGGCCTTGGAGGAATGGCGACAATATCTACGGGGTACCGGCCACCCTGTCTCTGTCCTAACCGATCACAAGAACCTGACATACTTCCACGAACCTCGGAAGTTATCTCGTCGCCATGCTTGGTGGCAAATGTTCCTACAGGACTATGACTTGACCTTTACCCATCTCCCTGGCACCACCATGGGGCCTGCCAACGCCGTATCTCGAAAGAATGAGGTCAACACCTCTCACGATAATGTCGCCCTCCAACTCCTTCCTGATGAGGTCTTCGCTCGCTCGCTCGACCTCGCCATTGCTGACAAAATTGCTCTCTCTACCCCCTCCGATCCCATCGTAGTCTCGGCCCTTCAGGCGATGCACGAAGGATCCTCGCTCCTCCCCAGAGCCCATCCCGACGACTGGGCCTTTGATGGTCGAAACTTGACTTACCTCGGTTGAACCTATGTTCCCGAGGACTGTCGTCAACCCCTCATCTCAGGTATCCACAATTCTCCCCACGGGGGGCACGCAGGCTTTGCTCGAACGCTCGCCTTGCTGTCCCATGATTATTGGTGGCCCAGGATGTCCACCTTTGTCCACTGGTATATCGCCGGCTGCACCCCTTGCCAGCAGATGAAAGTCAATACCCACCCAACGAAACCCCCCTTATCCCTGATCGCCACCACTGCCACCCGCCCTTTCCAGCACATTTCTATGGATCTTATCTCCGGCCTTCCCCCGACGGCGGCGGGCCTCGATTCTGTGCTGGTCGTGGTGGACCACGGCCTTACCCGGGGGGTGATTCTCATGCCTTGCTCCAAAAACATCTCTGCCAAAGGGGTCGCCAAGCTCTTTTTTACTCATGTCTTCCCACGGTTTGGGTTGCATGACCGCATTATCTCCGATTGTGGACCACAGTTTGCCTCCACCTTCACATTAGAACTCTCCAAGCTCCTCCACTACGACGTCGCTCTCTCCACCGCATATCATCCCCAGACAGACAGAGAGACCGAACGTGTAAACCAGGAGCTAGAAACATTCCTTCGTCTCTTTTGCCAAGAGAACCCTTCCGGTTGGGTCAACGTCCTTCCGATGGCTGAGTTTCATCACAACGCCATGACCCACTCCACTACCAAACAATCCCCCTTCTTCCTCCTTATGGGATATCAACCCCGTTCCTATCCGAAGATTGGACCCACGTTTGTACCAGCACTGGCTGATCGCCTCTCCCTTCTTAGTTCCGCACGGGATGAGGCCAAAGCCGCTCTGGAGAACTCTCAACGACTTATGGTGTCCCGATCACATCGGAAGTTCGAACCCTGGAAGAAGGGTAACTGCGTTTGGCTAGAAGCGACCAATCTCCCCTTATCATCCAACCGGAAGCTCTCCCCGAAAAGACACGGCCCCTTTACCATCACGAAGGTCATCTCCACTCTCGCCTACGAATTGGAACTTCCCCATTCATGGCGAATACACCCGGTGTTCCATGCCTCCCTTCTATCCCCTTTCGTCGAAACCGATGAACATGGCCCCAACTTCTCCCGCCCACCACCGGATCTGGCGCGTTCGGAAGAAGATTACGAATTAAGCCACATCATCGGCCACAAAGGGAAAGGAAGAACCCGGCGTTACCTGGCTGCCTGGAAAGGATACCCTATCTCCGAGGCGACTTGGGAATCTGAACCAAACTTCGCCAACACCAAGGAGATACTCCAGGAGTATAAAGAACTGAAGGGCCTTTAGGACTCCGCCATGTCCCAACCCTCCTACTGCCACCAAATAGCAGCAGCGCTCGGAACCAACGCCTTCACCCTTGCCTATCTTTGCCGAACCTTCATCACCGTCAAAGACATCGAGGTCACCCATCCTCGTGTCCCCGTAACCAAGAGCAAGTTGCTCAGAGAGATCAACCGCGCCATTGACCACCGCACCACACACTACTGCTTCTGTCGAGACCAGTATTGTCCCATTCACACTCCAGAGTAGACTCATGACTGATGAACTCCCCAACCTTGACATACCCGCCGAGCCCCCTGTCAGAGTCCACCACCTTAGTCCCCACCTCCGACGAGTCGTCTTCGCCGTCACCATCCAGACCCGTTCCCTCGACCGCCATATACGCCACCACTGGGCGCTCTCCACCAGCGTTGTCCTCTTCCAGCTCATCGAGCTCTTCCGACGTGTCGTCCTCCTCGGGACCCTCTTCTCAAACAACGACACTAGATATGGAAGCGGCCCCAGAGACTCCGGCCTCTCAGAGGTTTTATTGGCAATCAGAAATGGAGTTCTGGACCTCCTCTACTCGGCGGGCTTCGCCACCCTCGTCAATGACATCCCAGCAGCTGATATGGCCTTTATCACCCGTCCCATACTCATGGCCGCCACCCCCACTGAGCGGTACCAATACCTCTCCCCCTCCCTCGTCTTTCCTTGTCCCCGAGTCTACCAGGGAGGGAATGTCGCTGGGGTCGATGAACACCGATCAACCCCTTCTCCTCATCCTGTACCACCCCCCATCACCTTCTGGAACAGGGTCAGTACCTCCTCCGAGACCCAAGAGAAGGAGATGCCAACTCGACCAGCCACACCCTTCCCCACCCTTGCTGACACTGTCAAGAGGGTCATCACTCCTGACGTCCCTCGAGCCGTTTCTCCCGCCTCCTCCACCGATGCTACTGTTGAGTTCGAGATGGGGAATGCCTCGGGACCTACGACGAGGGAACACTTCGACTCGTTCATCACGGGGATCATCGACGACCTCGCCAGAGACTTCCACAGTCTCAGGGTTGTGACGCCATCCCCACCGCCGCCTTATCCCGACCGCCCAGTGCGACCCTCGTCGGGCCCCGTACGCCCCCTTCGATTCGCCCGTCCCGAGCAACGCCCTGACCCCTCCATCTCCACCACCACTCCCCATCGTCTCCGCCGCGTCAGCATCATCACTTCTCTCCGCCAACTTCGTGCGGGACATGCTGCATCCACCTCCCATCCCAATCCTTGCTCCGATCCCACAACTCCCTCTTCCCCTCCCGGGATTGATGTCACCCCCGTGGAACGCCGAAGAAATCGCCACTGTTATCAATGTCATGAACGCGGGCACGTGCGCCGCAATTGCCCCCTTGGAGATAGCGATGATCCCAACGACATGCTTCCTGTCCCACCTCACCTCGCCTGGACCCAGAGCCACCCTCCCTACACCGCCACCTCTCCCACCTCTTCTGATCTATCCTGGGGGGTGACGACTACGAGGTCAACGAGGGAGACCTATCCGGACCGGACAGAGACTAGTGGACTACAGGGGTCGTCCACCCTAGGAGAGGGTAATGTTACGGGTAGAGCGGTCCCCCAGCCCCTTTTCTTCTTTCCTCGCTCACTGGTACAACACTTAACACTACTTACACTACGATTACCATAGGCGAACCCCTAACCACAGGGTTAGCTAACCTCTTACCGCTTACCTCAGTACCAGTGAGGCTTTACCTATGTTTACCTTTACTTATGTATGTTTCCCTTCCTGTGCCACCACTCGATGTGGTGTCACCCTTTGTCCTTCCTTGGTTCCCTCAGCCCCACGGCCTCCATGGGAACCTCGGACTTCCATTTATATTCCTTGCGCATGGTAGCCTCATTGCTACCTCGCACCCACTTCTTTCGGCATGCTTGCATGCCTCTTTTGGCGGTTTGCACTCAACCACACTATTGTGGAAGTGCTCCCTTTTGTTACGACGCACACGGTATCTCAGTGGCAAGCCAAAGAGATAGCTGTCGTCGGACTTCACTGGACAACGTAGATGCGGAGTCTACGGTCCTAAGTCCAGAACTCAGCGAGCAGGTCTTGGGGTGACCTTTAGACCACAGAAGAGTAAGCGAAGCCTTGAGATGTCGAAGGCGGAGCAAGCTCTCTGGATGCCAGTAGATACGCATGGATTGCGTAGAACTAGCTGGGGTTTCCAGCCGGTTCCACCAAGGTTTATATAGTGTACAAAGGTGGCAGTACACTAGCACGGACCAAGACCTTGTATCTGCTGGAAGAGGAAATGGTCCAGCGTATCCTAGAGGGATGCGCTGGAAGAGGAAAGGGAGCACTTCCACAATAGTGTGGTTGAGTGCGAACCGACAAAAGAGGCATGCAGGCATGCCAGAAGAAGTGGGTGCGAGGTAGCAATGAGGCTACCACGCATAAGAGATATAAATGGAAGTCCGAGGTTCCCATGGAGGCCGAGGGGCCGAGGGAACCAGGGAAGGACAAAGGGCGACACCACATTGAGTGGTGGTGCAGAAAGGAAGACATACGTAAGTAAAGGTAAACAAGAGTAAAGCCTCACTGGTACTGAGGTAAGCGATAAGAGATTGGCCAACCCTGGGGTTAGGGGTTCGCCTATGGTAATCGTAGTGTAAGTAGTGTTAGGTATTGTACCAGTGAGCGAGGAATGAGGAAAAAGGGCTGGGGGACCGCTCTACCGTAACACCTTTCCTCTTCCAGCGCATCCCTCTAGGATACGCTGGACCATTTCCTCTTCCAGCAGATACAAGGTCTTGGTCCGTGCTAGTGTACTGCCACCTTTGTACACTATATAAACCTTGGTGGAACCGGCTGGAAACCCCAGCTAGTTCTACGCAATCCATGCGTATCTACTGGCATCCAGAGAGCTCGCTCCGCCTTCGACACCTCAAGGCTCCGCTTACTCTTCTGTGGTCTAAAGGTCACCCTAAGACCTGCTTGCTGAGTTCTGGACTTAGGACCATAGACTCCGCATCTACGTTGACCAGTGAAGTCCTGACGACAGCTATCTCTTTGGCTTGCCACTGAGATACCATGTGCATCGTAACACATCTTACTTCAAACTACCATCCAAAGTAAGGATGAACCTTTGAATCTACAAACCCAGAACGTTCCTCTCCCTAGGAGAAACCCTTGACCCTACATTTGACCAAGTCCTACATTAGTACTTCAGTACAAATGTAACAGAATCTATAAAGCAATGAGTAGAACCAGAATCTATGAGGACAGGTATGTCAGCCAGGTTAAGATTGGAAATAGTGACAAGAGGTTGGAGTGAATTAGGGTCATAAAGAGCAGACATGTTAAGATGTAACTCCATTAGAGCACAGTCTGGAGTAACACAACTCCCAGTCTGTGCTTCAGAGGAGTTGCATTCTATTTTTTGCCTCAGAGGAGGTGGAGCTCAAAGCTGGCAGCACTGGAGTAGTGGCAGCAGCTCTGGCCTTCGAAGCCCTAGATGTTGCTTTCAGGCAACTATCAGCAGTATGCCTGAAAAGTCCACAGGATAAGCACAGGTGTAGTTTTAATCGATGCTGATGCTCCTTCGGTGGTAGCTTACTGTCCTTGCCTAGCTTGAAAGCAATAGATTTGGAGGTAGCAGAAGGAGAGGTAGTGTTACCCTTCTTGTTGCTGTTGTCATTCTTATGGTTTCCTCCAGACCCAGAGTTAGAGGAACCCTTGGACTTATCATCCTTTGACTTCAAGTTGTTGGTCTGAGAGGAGTTATTAGTAGACTTCTGGGAGGTTGTCTGGGTCTCAGAGTCCCGAGGCCTTAGTTGTGCGCTGGACTTCATCCTTATGCTTCCAATACCTATGATCAATCTGTTGGGCCAGAGCATGGAGTTCCTGAAGGTTATCCAGCTTGCCTTGAGAAGCAATTTTGTCTTTAATCTGATCCAGAAGTCCAGAGTAAAAGCTCCTTCGGAGTGCTCCATGACTCCAGTCTTGGATGTGGTTAGCAAGTCAATTCCATTCTACAATATACTTCACGACCTGCTGCATCTCCCACATCCACAGTTGCTGAAGTTGAGCTTCTGCATCAGCTACAGGGTTGTGCGGCCTGAAGTTAGTTTGAAGCTCATACAAGAAAGATTGCCAATTGTCTATCCAAAGAGGGTGGGCTCCTGGAGCTTCAGTCCCAAGGAGATCTGGCTCAAAATATTCGAGCACAATGCCCTTTAGATAAGATTGGATGAATGTTACCTTAGTCTGTTCCTTGCGGTAGGTCTTCGGGTTGGCTTGGAAGTTGAGCTCACATTGTATAGTATGATGAAGGGATGGAGTTTCTTCAGGTCAGTCCCATCAAAAGGATCTGGTTCCTGGACCTTAGGCTTAGAGCCTTCAGAATTCTGCTTTCATTGGAGTGCTTGGCAAGTCATGCCCCTGATCACATCAGCAAGCTGAGTGAAGGGTTCAAATGCTAGAGGGACTTTGTTGAGATCTTTGTCTGAATTCCTATGATCAGAATCGGAATTCAAAGAACTTGAAGAAGAGTCAGAAGGTTCATTAGGATCATTGACAATACCATCATTGTTCCTGCCACCTCCATCTCCATGTTCTGGGGTTAACAGATGTTGGTCATATAGATCTGTGTGATCATTGTCTGGTAGGATTCAGAAATGCAGACCTGCAGGGGAAGGTTCCTGGGGAAGCAGAGCAAGTGGGGACAACAGAGCATGTAAACCTGATCTGGAGATCGAGGGGACAGCTCATTGGGTAAAGCTGATGAATTTGCCAGGGATTGTGCAGATACTACCAAACACAGTTTGTAGCATGCCAGTGCAATGTGAGTTGCAAGTAGTTCTGGCTGGCATGATGAGGTTCAACAAGGGTGAGTTTGCACATACTGTCAAGTCCAGTCCCTCCAGGTACAAGTCTGACAGAGTTCCAGGGTGTCAGTACAAAGTTGGAAC
>JBBPSY010000395.1:0-13750 GCA_038093855.1 Rugiboletus extremiorientalis
CCGGAATGCCCACCCCGATCCCCAGTGGGTTCGGTGCGCCAACGACAGCTACGAGAAACTCTGCGAGTACATGAATGTACTCAACACCCACGTCGGTCTCTACGAGGCAAGTCGTCGTCTTCTCTCATCGGTGGTTCCTAACGCTGTCCTGTCCTAGATTCTGCGCACGGTTCTTCGTGACCCCGAAGTCGTCCAGTCTCTCAGTCAGGAAGCCTTCCAGACAGCCTTGATCTTCTGGAGAGACTTTGAAAAGTCCGCCATCAAGTTGCCTCCAGAGCAAAGAGAGCGTTTCGTTTCATTATCTTCCGAGATTCTTACCCTTGGTCATGAGTTCGTCACCCAGGCGTCTGCCCCGCGTCCCCCAGCTATCATCGAACCATCAGAATTAGATGGCCTGAAAGACGAAGGAATGGGTGCGAGGCTCCGTCGTCAGGCGTGGTCTACTCAGAAGAGTCTTCTTGTATACCCCGGCTCTCACCAAGCGTTTATGATCATGACATCCGCTCCCAATGAATCCCCGCGACAAAAGCTTTATATGGCTGCCCATACCAGCAGTCCACGACAGATAGAATGCTTAGAGCGACTACTGCGTGCACGCGCGGAGCTGGCCCAACTTGTTGGATGGGATAGCTACGCCGGCATGACTCTCAACGACAAGATGGCAAAAACACCAGGTGAGTAATGTTTAACGACTACTTCGTGACATTTCCTGACATGCATCATTCAATCCTAGAGAACGTCCAGCAGTTTTTGGATACATTCCTAGATCAAACAGGGATTCAAGCTCGCAATGCTTTGCATACACTCAGATTACGGAAACAATCACACCTCAACACTCCAACGCTTCCTATTATACAGGCATGGGATAGATCTTTTTATTGCCCTCCAGAACCCCCCGAACCTCCCGTATCATTACCCCCTCTTTCTCTTGGACGCGTTTTCATGGGTCTGTCACGGCTCTTCAAGCATCTCTACGGTATATCGTTTCGGCCGGCTGAAGTGGCCTCTGGCGAGGTCTGGCATTCCGATGTCCACAAACTCGAGGTGGTAGACGAGGATTCCGGTGTCATTGGTTGGGTATATGCCGACCTTTTCGCTCGGGATGGCAAGTCGTGTGGCGCAGCCCACTACACAGTTCGCTGTTCCCGACGGACCGACGATGACGACGAAAGCGGTGATCTCACTGCCAAAGGTACCGAGCAATATCTTGTTCCCTCCCAAAGTTTCGAGGCTGTCAAGCGGCATAAGCTGCGTGGCATACGTGGAGAGTACCAACTTCCTTTGGTCGTCCTCTTGTGTGAATTCACTCGCCCCACGATCGCCCGAGGGCCTACGTTTCTAGAATGGCACGAGGTGCAGACCCTGTTTCATGAAATGGGTCATGCCATGCATTGTAGGTCGTTTTCGCCACAGCTACTGTCAGCGACGCTGATGGTGATGCCGCAGCTATGATCGGTCGAACAGAGTATCACAACGTTGCGGGTACCCGTTGCGCAACTGATTTCGTGGAGTTGCCATCCATCCTCATGGAACATTTTCTTAATTCGCCCAAAGTCCTCTCCCTTTTCGAGGCGGACGGCTCCTCGATCTCACGTCAGACGGGTAACCACCACCAAGATCCGTGCACATTTATCGACACGCACGGCACCATCCTGCTCTCTATACTCGATCAGACGTATCACTCCCCCGCCGTTCTCGAGCCAGGGTTTGATTCCACGGCTGCCCTGGCAAACCTGCACAACACGCGCGGTCTCATCCCTCACGCAGCAGGGACGTCCTTTCAGACCCAGTTTGGTCATTTGTATGGGTATGGGGCAACGTATTACTCCTATTTGTTCGACCGCGCGATCGCATCGCATGTCTGGCGCCATGTTTTTTCACACGAGCCACTGAGTCGCGAATTGGGAGAAAAGTATAAAGCGGAGATTCTACGATACGGTGGTGGCAAGGATCCTTGGCAGATGCTTGGTGCATTGTTAGATGCACCGCACCTGCAGGTGGGGGACGAGGAGGCGATGCGGGAAGTTGGGAAATGGAGGGTAGAGGATGGACCAGTGTCAGGGCGACACTAGTTTGCTAACTGATCGGAGACCGGTAGTGTCGAGCTATTGAGTATTTTCAATATTATCATTGGTATCTTAGGGGACAGATATGGAATGCAACTATGGAGGGCAGTGTTGGTAATTCAATGGTATACGATCGTGAGGGGATGCAAGAGAAAATGAGGGGAATGAATACATATGAGAATAACAATAACGTGTGGACTAGTCCTGGATACCAAATATTCATCTTGGTGAACAGACAATGCACTTATTTGACTAATAGACCAACGTCAGCATCGCTCACACTACGACACCTTCTGCCTGCAGTTCTTGTTCCATCCGCCAGACCGCCTCTTGCATGACATGTAGTTGGCGTAGCTTTGCTTGCTGAGATGAGAATTCTCCTTGAGTATTGACAGTGGGCATAATACGAGGTCTCCGTGGCACGGAGAGATCGATCTCTGATAGAGTTTGAGAATCGGCAGGGTGTTGGGGATATGTAGAGTAATTGATGGGTTGATACGTGACTGAGCTATCAAGAAGTGACGTCCAGTCTGTACTGGCCTGCAACATGCCGGGTATCGATGAGTCGAAAGATGCTACGTAGGGTGCACCTGTTACATAGGACAGACTCGCGTTCTCCGGGGGAGCGACAAACATGTCGCCTCCGATGGATCGTAGTAGGTTGTCAAAGTCGGATAAATCGGTTGGTGCAGAAATCTGAGTATCTGCCGCTGCTAGATATTCCAAATATCAGTTACAGCATAGTGAACAAGATGTAGGTACTCACGAGGGGGTGGACACTCCATTACATGTTTTGGATTTCTCGGGATATTGTAATCTCTGAACAGTTCCACATCCCACGACGTGGACAAATCTGGCTCAGTGACATCCACCGGAGGTGGTATAGCGAACAAAGCGTCAAAATTGGTTTTGAACCAATCATCAATGGAATATTCATTTTCCATGCCAGGACGAGGTAAGGAATCCGATACAACGTGGAGACGGGGGGGGGCCGTTAAGCCATGTGAACGCTTCGGGATCCCATTAGCGCCCACATCCAAAACACGTCGCTTGCGAGGTGGTGGCAAATTATTTATTTCTGGTTGTGTGGGATCTGCAGGTGAGATTTCCAGCGAACAATCGTCCGATGGTGGCTCAACACCATCTGTACTCGAGGGTGGAGAAGGGAGGTGCGTCCGGGACATTGTACTACGAGCAGGAATATTGAACGCTAGTTTGTGACGACAACCAGGGAACACACCGTAAGCGTTTAATTGGCCTCCTGACGGAGGACAGCTGGTCAACCGGCTCTATAGACGACCAACGGCGTTTGGAGCCGGCAATGGTTGGAGGCACAACATCCTCTTCTTCGCTCTCATCCGTTACAGAATCGTCAAGGGCAGGCACAGGAGATGCTGCGGTAGACCGACCGGGTGATGGATATGAACCTTGAATAGTCTACAAATTCTCCCTATTAGGATCGCGAGATCCCCCGCATGTTTGAATCTCGCACCTTCATGAAATTCGGTTTTGCAGATTGGCGGCATTTTCGGACTTCAATAGGCTCCTTATTTTCATCCGTCATATCCTTTACTACAGCATCCAGATCTCCCGCGAGGACGCTCCTGGTGAAGGTCGATGGATAGAGGCCTTCCGCTGCCACCTTCATTGCGATGAAGGAGTGTCTTAGTTCAGGAGACAGAGTGCGCTGTGGATCCTCTTCCACTAGTGCGCGGTAAGCCGCGTCGATCATATCGGCCCTGCAGTTGGAGAAACGCTCGCGACACAGAGCCGTCCAACCGATCCGCCGACGAGCATTGATGAACCAAGAGTTGATGGAGGAGACCTGACGGGACGAAGCAGCTGCGATCCGGGCTTTGACTTCTGCAGCGGGGTAAGGATTATGCAAGTTATCCACCAACCATTGATGTGCAGCAGCGAGGAACGGAGATGGGTTCGTCGCATTGGGAACCGGTGTGCTACAATACGAGCGGGAATAGTGGGTATCGTTTCTATTGTCTAGATGCAAGGATTTCGAATTTGCGTTCAGATCCAGAGCGACCATTCGATGAAGCAAGGCATCACAGTCGCCCTGTAGTGAAGCTGTAGAGGAATCTTCTCCGCGTCGGATATCAAGGAAACAACTAGCAAGGTTCGCGATGCGGGAGGCAACAGAGTGAGCAAGGTATAGTGTTTCGTTGTCGATACTCCCGGTCTTCGATGCTCTGTGCAAGATATCTGGAAGTGCGGACCATGTTTCATTGTATGAAGCAAGTTTCTGCGTGCCGCTCTCAAAAGCGGTCAGGAAATCGCTTTCTGCAAGGAGTAGCCTTTGTATCAGGTCGTCGTTCATGACTGTGGTATGGGTGTCGAGCGAGAGAACTGAGGCAATTGGCATCATCGGACTGCAGAGCGCCGCTTTGTTTGTGGGTCTAGAGACAATGCGGACATTGAAAAACGTCGGCTATGTAAGCACATGGCATTTGTGCTCAAGCGCTCAAGCTCAAGGCGTCACGTCCACCTCACCAGCTCCTTCAAAACATGGGTCCCAAATCAGAAGATAGAACCATTGCATCAATGCAAGATATAATGCGCATCGTGCACAATCTGAAAGAGTCGACCGCGGTATTTCATTCACGCGGTCATTCTTTCGTCCCTGCCAGTGATATTCCTGTTGTCAACCTACCTAGCCCACGTCCTTTATTACATTCACTCCTTGAGGCAGGTTTCAGTCATGAAGTTGCCGCGGTAATCAGCAAAACATATCAACATCGTGCGGAGGAATTCAGACAACAGATCCAAGAGTCCATCGTCAGAGCATGTCGCGGAATAGCGGAACTGCCAGTGGTCACTTTGGCATCATCTCCAAATCTGTTGATTAGAAAAGTTGTATTCACCTTCACGGAACTTTACTTGCGCCGCCTAGAACAATGGAAAGAGGAGATCGTTCGACACACAAAACATGTCCCGCAAAGGCCAGTCAAGATGGCTGCAAGGAATTTCACAGCTTTTAATCGCGTCGGTGCTCCCATCATGACGTCACGATCCCTCTGACACACTAGACAGGACTATGTTCCATTGCTGGAACACTTTTTCGAAGAAAATCCATTCCCGACACATGCAGACAAGATGTTCCTCGCCAAAAAGTCAAATATGGAGTATAGGCAGATTCATGTATGGGTAAGAGTCTTACTTATCTGATGTTCTTACCGTTGTTGACTAACTTCCACTCTATCCAGTTCCAGAACCGTCGTAACCGCACCAAAAGGGAGGGCAAATCGTTGAGAAAAAAGACGGCATACGAGGGGGCAACAAAGCCACTAAACAAACTATACGAACGCACGAAAGGGTACATGGCTTACTCTGATTCTCAAGCCCCCAAGCCCTCCCAGTTGGCTTCATCTGAAGGACCGACCGAGGTAGGTGTCTCATCTGCCCTTTAGAAGTGTCCTCATTTTTGGTAGACAGAAGTGGCACAGGACAGTGCGTCAAAGGATACATTTACGTCATCTTCGCCACCCCACGCCTTTCCTTCCGCGTACCCTCCCACCTGCCATTATGATCCGTTTCCGTGCAAAAGTGGCTCTGTCTACTTCAGCAAATCGGAATGGAGACGCGTGCCATGTGGGAAACACACCTGTCCCCCATCCACTAGTATCGATGACCTAGTCGAGATGTTTTCTCGTCTGAACGTTCGAGATGAAACGCGTCCTGGGGGATCTCCCAAGCTACGATCACATGCTGCAACAGTCGCAATTACCGTTGTACCACCTCGTGCACCTCATCCATCACTGATATTCCACCAGTATTCCCAGCCAACAAATATTGTTCAATTTTACCCATCAGTTCGCGCACCTGCCTCCCATTCGAATGTTTTCCAAAGTCCCAGCTCTACCTCCCAGCCTGCTACTTTGATACCCCTCGATCCCATTCAACAGGAACAAGCTTCCTAGGAAACGGAGGACTGTTCTGTTACTACAATATTTCCCCGGCCGAACACAGAACACTAGCCCAGATACTTCCCCCTCTCCGGACCCTGAGAGTCGTAGTTGTTCTTTTTCAGGTATCAGTTCATCGCTCACGCCATCGGACACAGCAAGCATCCGAGAACTACTCTGCTCATCAATTTAATAACTCATGTTCGTGATCTGGGAGATACGGTAGCCATCTTGCCATCGTTCCGTCTCACCCGCGTGCGATGAGGTCTTTGTTGTTGATCGCAAGGTAGCAAACGTCTCTCGCATCTGCGCTCAGCCCCAATTCCTCGCAGTTCCTGTCACTTAGGGAGGTGACTGAAACACGGCTCTCGATATACGAAGGTGACAGTGAACCGTTCACGATGGTTGTCATCTTCCGTGACATCAGGGCGAGCAACTCGTGGCATCCTTGGCCATGCATGGAAGTAGGACTTGGGTGTTGCGAACGTGTCATCACGAGGCTCTAGAATTTCTTAAAATGCCTGATAATGCCTTGTCATATAGACCTACCGTTTTTCATGTTATCCAACCAATGTTATTTGATTATTGTACTGAGGAAGGTCCTATAAGCACTTATAATAGTCTTATGTGGCCTTGCCCCATGATGGCCAGGCCCCCATTGTCGCATGGCATGGCAAACATTTACATTGTCACAAAAGCGGATATAACGCTCTATAGGGTGGTCATCGTGATGGCCATGGCTCTGTGGCCCATGTTCCACCCACCCCGCAGCTCACACCATCCTGCAGATTCCTGCTGCTGTGTGGGGCCGAAGAGCACTCTGTGCTCCTACCCACTCCCTGCCATCGATCTGCTGACGCACCCCGTCGGAACCACACCCAGTAGCTACCTCCACCATATCCCACATATTCCCACTACATAGTTAGCTACAGCACGTGCACCGTTATGCATAGCACTTTTACACACCCCATGTTCACGAAGCGCCAACCAAAGACCTCTGTCTCGGCGTACATGACATCCGCCCAAGCTTTATTTTACACTTATGCCTCTCATTAACTTACCTAGTATGCCAACTCTACAGATACTTAAGCCAGATAGTGATGAACGGCCCGATGCAATAATCCGTTCAAATATATATCAGGACCCCACACAAGCGTAGTCCATGTCAATGTGCCATCCAACACTTTTGTTCAAGTACTTTGTGAAAGAATTTGGAAATGAAGGTAACGTGATCATAATACGATACAAACAAACATCACCGCCAAGTGATCGTAAGGCAGGACATGCCATATCCAGCAAATACCATTGCTGTATTGTTTATCGGCCGGAAGTTGTCGCCGCGAGTCCGAACAGGGACTAGATCCGTAAATCGTCGCATTCATGTGGCAGCGGAAACGTCCTTCAGCTGGGGAGTTGATGGGGTCGATCCATGAAATTGTGAGACTCTCAGATCACGTTGGATGAGACAGCGGGGAAGGTGATGTCTCTGGAGTCGTAACAACGGAAGATGAGCTTGACGACCAATTACGGACAACTCTGCTTTCTTGTATTGAAACTTCTGGGTCAAGCGACAGAGGACTCGTCAGACTTCCAGAGGTCTCCCGGCCGGAGTAGAGGGGTGGCCGGCAAGGGATTCGTTTAGGTAGCGGGGAAATTTTGCGTCCGTGAGTGAGTGTTGGAATGAGTGTCTTAATCGGCGAATTAGGGCTGGGGGATCGGAATACATGTAAGGAGGACGCAGTGGCTCGTACTGTCTGGAAAGGGATTCGAGGCGGAGCAAACACAACAGTAGTTGGGCGTATACGAGCCGGGTGCGGAGCAGGAGAGGGCTTGATAGTGATGGCAGACGTGGCTGCAGAACCATCATATGTCATCTTCCCTGCCTTTCTTCGCGATCGATCGAGAGAATCGTCCCAAACATTTAATCGAGAGAACTTCTCGATAAGCTCGTCGACATCCACAACAAATTGACGCGGTCGTTCGGATGAAGGGACCGGCGGTCGCCTGGGCCATTCAGGAGCGGGGAAGGTCGGAACAGCCGGGAATGGGTCATATCCACAGCTCGGTGGGTACATTGTGGGGAATGCATGACGGGGGGGAATTCCACAAAGAACATTATATACTTCGGTGGGGGGTAAGACCTTTAGAAAGGTCAATCATTAATACAACACAGTGATTCGGGAAACTTACTGGTGTGTTTTGACTATAAGCTGGGGTATCTGAGTCGGTTGTTGGTGGGACAGTAAACTTTCCCATCTTACGGGTCAGCGCGCCAAGCGGGATGGTGATTCTCTCTGAAGCTGGCTTCTTGTGCGAAGCCTTTTTTGCGCGATTTCGCCGGTTCTGGAACTGAGTGAAGTGGGTTTGCACGGACATCTTTGGCACAAGAATGAACACAAACCCAGACATGAATCTGCCGGTAGGACATGTTGGATCTTTTTGCAAGGAAGACTTTATCGGCGTGTGCGGGGAAAGGATTCTCCTCAAAAAAATGTTCTAACGAAGGAACAAATTGCTACGAATCATACCTAATCAGTTAGTATATCAAAAAATAAAAAATAAAAAATTTTGTTGCTTGCATGATTGAATGTCTTGGGAGTCTCCGACGGGACGTTCTCGTTATTTTGCCGGCAACGGAGAACAGGAGGTCCTTTTTCTCGGAGTAATGCAACACCCTCATTGATCCACATATTCAGCTTTTTAAGATATATTTGCGTGAAAGCCGTAACGATGGCTTCATCGGAGGTATGGGAGTATGTCGAGGGAATCTGCGCGAGCTTTGAGCAACCACGGGATATAGTAGCCAGAGCCTGTTCGCGAAATTCGCAAGCCCGTTGATGGTATGCCGCTTGCATGGCCTCAGCAATTTCCGGTCTTGCACCTGCCGCTAGCAAAGCGGGGAGTAAAGCAGGTGGTTCAGGAAGACTGACACGGGTGCAACGCGCAGGTGTAGATGGAGAGCAAGTGGGTAGAGGGTGAGAGTTGAGATAGTCGCTGGAACGAGTTAAGACGCGCGAAAGAACAGCACTAAGAGAAAACGACTGATCCTCGACATCAACCATGCTGGCGAACGTGTAGTCTCGATCTGTGCAGGTCAGCTTCCTGATTATAATGTATCGACATAACGCTGTATTGATGACTATTTGTACCACAATTTTAAACCCCGCATTGTCTTTCTTCGGAGGTGAGTACTTGCTGCCGAAGGGTTTTTCCGCGCGGCACGAGTCTCCACGCTGGCCTGCCGAAATAAATTGCTGATAGCATACCTTCCCGCTCGGCTCACATTACTCTACCGCCTGTTTTAATGAGCTCGAGAGGTTGGATCGAGAACTCAAAAGCAAACTTCACATTCTCAGTGGTGTGGACAGCGTCACCCTCTCTTCTGGCACCCCGTAGCCTCCGAGTCCGTCCTCTTCCTCATCCCCTCTGTCACACTCATCGTCTTTCATCCATGGCATTGCACCTCCGGAAACAGTGCAACCGCCCACGGTATCTTCACTCTCTAGCCCTATATCCCAAGTTCTGCAGTTACTCCCAGATCTTTCACAGACCATAGATTGGACTGCACTCTTGAATGAAGACCCTACTAGTAATCATTTATTCCCTCCATTGTCAGTTCAACTCTTCCAGAGGTCGATCTCTCCATTCTACAACTTCTCCACGTTTGGACTGCGGTCGCTTCGTGGAGAATTTCGCAACAAACAGACTGTCGTACGATAATATTGTGTCGTATATCTTTATTACCATACTTATTTCGCTGGTTATACTCTTTTCCGGTTCCCGTACCTCTCCGTCGGAGGTCTTGATGTTGCGCCCATCACACGGTCCTTCACGACGGTGATATCTTCGTACCACATCTCATATGCATCAAGGAATTGCGAGATCACAGAGAAATGGATTCATCATCGAAGCATACTAGCACATAAATTGACCTGTAATACCCAGTTTGTACATTCATCCAAAACGACTTTTCAGCAGCTACTGACGGAAGTCAGAGTGGTACGCGTGACGGGGAAACCGCCTACCGTTTCGCCAACCGAAAGCATGCTGAGTCCACCGCTGTTAGACCCTCCAACGAAGGCCGAAAGTTGGTTCTGTGCCACAAGCTTTGTGAGAGTCATCGCAGCACCATTCATCATGCTTTGTTTGTCTCCGCCGCCTGCCCCAGAAAGGGCCGACCCAGCTTCTTTCATGACTAGTCCCATAAGCTGGTTTCCTCCACCTTGACCCATGCCGCCCGATACGAGGGAGCCGATGTCCATCCCGGACTTTGAACTGACGGAAGAAAGAGCCTGTTCAACAAGTTAGCCAATGTCATAGGACCACGATTGCTACAGTACACTGATGATCATGGGCCCATACGTGGACAGATCACCCTCGTTCACTCCCTGCTGATGCTGATGCTGTGAAACGGTACGTTCAGATTGACCCATCTTAGATAAGGAATTGCCCATACAGAGTTGTCATGGACGTGTTGGATAGCATTTGCAATGTATCCTTGATGTTCTTCGCTGACATCTGCATGCGACAGCACCTCCTGTGTGTCGACTATGGGCATCGTCGTCATCGATTGTGATCAACGATCTTTGAGGTGAAGAGGGCTACTCACAACGACCCTGTGATTGCTGTCCGTACTGAGGCACATTGTATTCCTGCCCACCAGTCCTGTGAATGGTATCTGATGGTCGTATATTCCCGATGATCAGTCAGTCGAAGCAAGTGCAAGCAGGGACTTACTCTGGGACTGGGACCCTGAATTCCCTCCACTCGTGGCTGAAGAGAGGACTTGCTCGGCGAGACCAAAGAAAGATGACTTGACACGGGATTAACCCACGGAGTGTGGTTGTACGCCTTCACTCACCATGCTGTTGACCGTTGTATCAGTGGAATGCAGCTCGATCAAGGGAACCGAACAATGTCCATGAAATATCCGTTCTTATAGTGCTAGACCTGCTGGCACTGCATAATGTTCCATTCTGGGGTGACAATTTGACAGCTGATCTAGAAAAGCTGCCAACCCACTTGGAGCTCGAACGTTTGATCCGATTTCACCGCTTGAACTCAGTCCGCTCAATTCAGCTAGCCCATCTTCAGGTATATGGCGTATGGATGATATATTCAAACCCCTGAACGAAGAGTGTTGTGGGCAAGGTCAGAGAGGGCCGCCTTTGTGTACTCTCAGTCTCTACGGGTGAAAGTGGGGCGTTGAAGTCGAGATTGAACAGCCTGGGATCGATCTAATTTCGATTGGAGAAACCCACGATCGTCATTCTACAGTAACAAGAATCGCCGCGGACAGTTATCCCTATTGATGTGAGCCACTTACCTACTTACTGCCACCCGATGGCTTGGGTTAAACCATATTGGCAGTGGCGTCAACTCGGGACCGCCCAGAAAACCACGCCAACCTCGAAAAGTCCACAAGTATTGACTCATGACGCTAGTAACTTTGGTCTTTCCGATCCGTGGTGTTGAGGATAGATGCGTGACTCGATTGATGGATCTCGTAGTGTCACACATACTTGTCGTCAGGGCACTGATGCAATACTTTCAAACCTCGCACCGTGGGTGTCACATCTACACATGCCCAGGCTGTACCAATAGCGAACACATCATAGGGATGCAAGTCTGTGACAACAAAATGAAATGGAGAACAGTAAAGGTTACAAGCGGAAAGTGTGCTCGGAAATGGCAATGAGGTTGGTATCATGTGCATAATGCATAAGTGTTAGCTCAAGAAAACAAACACAAGACATTCAGGAGAGCGCATGTAAATACAACACGGTGGCATTCACGCCTGTTCTTCCCAAGAACCTATCTTCATAAACTTTGTAAGAGCTTTTTCAGATCCTTGCTTGAAGGTTTCAACACCGCGAGCTGGATCCCAGACGCGGCATCCCTTGCGGACATGGGATCCGCTAGCCATAGAGGGCGAAGCCAGAGATGGGATAACAGGAGGTGTGGATGCGGAAGCAGGGCTTATGTCGCCAGCTCCAGCTGACGCCAGCGTGATGGGTGCCCGGTGTTCATGTGGATTGGAGGGCAGCAACGAATGATTGAGTGTAGGTGTGGAAAACGGAGGTGTCGCCGCAACACTGAGGGAACTAGTGGACCCAGTAGACGCCGGCCAGTTACGTCTCAGGCGTTTGTTTATCAAGGTCAACTTTTCTGCCACCTCGGTCACGGAGACGAATGTCGTGACTTGGATACCCTCCTCACGCACTTCCCTAGGGTCCGTCTGCACACCGATCGAACGGTATTTCGGAGCGCGCTTCGCCATCCTGATACTAGAACTCCGCGTTCGTGATCTAATCACAGTTTCTTCCTCGGAGTCCACCTCATCCTCCACATCTCCATCCTGACTGCTGGTCTCTACTTTGCCCAGTGCGTTCTCATTCTCAAGCCCGAGGGGACTTGGAGATGGCGCGGACCACGGGACCTTGCCAGTATATCTATGCAGATCTGATGGATGTGATTGGAACGATGGCGGAAAACCGGCTAGAGGAGATGGAATCGGAGAACGGAAAGCAGCCTTCCTTTCCGGCGTAGCGAAAATAGGAAGATGGGAGACAGTGGTCAACGGCGATCCTTCACCCGGAAACACCCGGCCCAGAGCGTGCCGCGGCCGTTCCTCCCAAGGAAAGACACGTTTCACTTTCGTAGGATCCGGAGTTGAAGCTCCATTGTCTTCTTCGACGATGCTACGAGATTGCCCTTGGCGGCGCAAGCCCTCTGGAGTGGCAGATAAGAGCGACGGTTTGAAGAACGCATCTGAGAAGGGCTGCAGCTTGGAGGGACTGGATTCCATCGTAGTCAACGATGTTTCAGAGGACGAAGGTGAAACCGACGCCCAGTTTCGATCAATGTCCCATACTTTAGGAAAGTAGGTGTCCGTCTGACCAGGCGTAACAACATTGGGGGGCGTCCCGACAGCCGAGTTCCGCATCGGAGGCGTAGTAGTCAAGTCCATCCCTCCTGATTCTTGCTGTTGCGATTGAGTCGGAACGGTCTGAGCTCCCGCTTCCCGAGTATTGCGAATAGGTTTGTATGGAGCGGGAACATAGCGGAGAGGAGTGGGAGGAAGGGATATCAGCCGTGCAAGGGGAGCAGGTGGGATGTCATTGGCTCCTGGAGTAGGTAGTGTCGTCCATCTCGCAGGAGAGCCTGACGGTAGAGACAGAATTTGCCCAGGAGGCGTCGATGGCTGTGGTATGGTGGCAGACTCTTCCGGGATCGGTGTGGAGTTGACTGTTTGCGTGCCGTGTATCGACTCCTGCATCCGCTTCCTCTCTGCACGTGTTTGGGGGCGCATCAGATCAAAACGCCCTTCAAGAGGCATGGTCCGATATTCCCCTTCGCCGTCGGCGCGAGGCACCAATATTCCCGATGCCCCCATACCTTCAAGTGCCGCGCGACGCAATTCTTCAAGTCCAAGTCCTCCGCCTGAAGCTGCAGCATGAAGGTCCGTTTCATTCCATGCGGAGGTATATTTGGTAGGTTGAAAGGCTAACTCAGTAGCCTGGGACCGATAATGTCGGTCGTAAACGCTGTACCAACGGTCAACAAGCGAACCGTAGTCATATGCACACTGCTGAGTGGTTTCGAAGGAAAACTCTGCGGGCATGTCGGTGATTTGTGCAGAAGAGCCAGGAGCACGGTAAGGAATCGAGTGCCAGGGTTTATGAGGGCCAATAAAGTGGATGACTGATATTTGAGACCCAAAGCGCTGATATGCCGGGGCGTAGCTAAGGCGATCCAATCAGATGA
>JBBPSY010000398.1:0-13743 GCA_038093855.1 Rugiboletus extremiorientalis
GTCTAAAGGTCGCCCCAAGACCTGCTTGCTGAGTTCTGGACTTAGGACCATAGACTCCACATCTATGTTGTCCAGTGAAGTCCCAATGACAGCTATCTCTTTGGCTTGCCACTGAGATACCGTGTGCATCATAACAATGAGCAATGACAACGACAAGGAAAGCTATCTGAAAGAAGAAAAAGGTATGGGGATTCCCATTATCACAACACTTGCGACAAAGCCCTCGCTGCTCATGAACTTGCTAGACAAGTCATGAAATCCTATCTTTCCTCAAAAGGGTTTAAATCCTTCACCAAAGGAGACAAGGTCTGGCTCGAAGCCAAGAACTTGAAATGCTCCCTCCTCCCTTCTAAATTTCCCCCAAAACAAGAAGGACCTTTCATGATCACAGAAGTACTATCTCCAATCACATACAAACTCCACTTACCAAAGACCTGGAAAATATACCCGGTCTTCCATGCCTCTCTACTTGCTCCTTACAAATGGAATGAGACATATGGAGCAAACTTCCCAGCACCACCTCCTGACCTGATTGATGGAGAAGAAGAATATGAAATCAAGAAGGTCCTACAACACTGCAGTCCACCTTCTTCCTGATCTGATGGAAAGGATACTCAGCTGAAGAAGACTCCTGGATACCCAAACAAAGTCTGAAAAATGCTCTGTTGGCTCTCCAGAACTATAAGAAACTCCACCCCACCACATTCCTTCCTTAACCCTCTACTTTCTACATGTCCTGCACTAACTGCCCTGACTCTTTTGAATACAATGTCTCCCCATGGCCATTACCTACCCTATCCCCTCCATTTCTTCTGTTTCCTCCATCACCAAATCTACTATAGACAAACCCTCCTCCACTGTACCCTCACCCAGATGGGAATCCTCCCACCTTCTGGCTCTCCTAGCTACCAGACTTTCTTTCCCTTTACAATTAGCTCCTTCTTCCCCTACCCCTATCGAATCAGTTGATCTCCCTATCTACACCCACCACCTCCAAGACTCCTTCCCAGACAATGACTATGTAAATTGCCTTGATGCCACTGCCAGAAGTTCCAGACTTGCTGTCCCTATTGAAGTCCATCTCGATATTGGTTCCCTCCTATGCGTTCTCTACCATGCCTACCTCCAGGCCCATTGCATCTGCAAATTCTCCTCCCCTCATATCTGTACCCTAAATACTCAGGTAGACCTCATACAAGAGCAGACTGCTGCTGCAGTCGACAGGATCATTGGGGACCTATGCATCACCTTTTATCAACTTGAGATGGGTGAATTCCTGAATGACTTGGACAGATACCTGTCTGAACTGTCCTCCTCCCCAGATGCTATTTCCACCATTCCCAACTCCCCCTCCCCCACTACTCACACCCCCATCTCCACCTCCTCCAAACCTCTCACCCAGGCAGAAGCTGATGCTTTGGAGCTAGCTGAAGCTCGTTGGAATAGAGGGATGTGTCACCAACGGTACACCCTGTCCTCTACTCACCCATGCTACCATGAGGTGTGCTTCAAGTGTCATGAGTTGGGGCACATCTGCATCAACTGCCGATTTTACCAATGCCCCATTTGCCTCCTCTGGTACCCCAGCCACACCCAAGCTGTCTGCCCTCTCCATTGTCCCCCTCCTCAATGACAATCCTCCTCCTTGTCCTCCTCCTCCCGGTCTGCCCAGCATTCTACCACCTCATGCTCTGCCCAGATCTCCACTCAAGGACATTTCTCATGAAGGAACTCTCATCCCATCATCTCCTCAATCTCCACTCCTGTCTACAGGGACTCACACCCTCCTACCCCCCCCAGAGCTGCAGGAGGAGATTATGATGATGCGATTGACAACATAGGTTGGGGAAACATTACTGGCTCCCCCATGTTATGGTAGAGTGGTTCCCCTCCCTTTTTTCCTCTTTCCTTGCCCACTGGTACAACACTTAACTCACACTTACCTTAGAGCTTATTCTATTGCATAGGATTAGCTAACCACTTATTGCTTACCTCAGTACCAGTGAGGTTTCCTTTTGTTTACTTCTACTTACCTATGTTTCCCCTTCACACCACTGTCCTTTGCAGTGTCGCCTCTTTCCTTTCCTGGTATCTGTGGATACCATGGAGTTCTCTTTATATCTTCAGTGCATGGCAACCTCATTGTTGCTGTGCACTTACTTCTTTTAGCATGCTTGCCTTTACAAGTATGCTCCTTTATCCTTCTCACTCAACCACTGTTGCGATTCATCATATGCCTACATGCATAACTTTATTTCCATGCACTAAGTCCTCGCTTTACACTATGCTTGAGTGGTAGTATATGCTCAGACCCTACTCTAGGACATTGTACAGGAGTTCTACATACTCTGTCTCTTTTTCAATTTGTTTGTACATGTTTACCTTTTTATGGAACTCCAACCCAAACTCTGACCATACTGATGTACCAGTTATTTGGCTATGTTTACATTATTATGCAAGATCGCCATCTATGATTCGCTTCTATGCTTCTTTTAATTTCCATCAAACACATGTAGCACATGCCTCTTTAATTACTGTCATGCTTCCATTCTACATGCGTTCTCCTCATGTATTTAATCACCATTCACCTCATGTTCTCCTCACGTATTTAATCTCCATCTATTGTTATGTTTGTACCGAAGTACTAACGTAGAACTTGGTTGAAAGTAAGGTCAGAGGTCCTCCAAAGGTTTGGAGGTATATCAGAGTTCATAGGATCAAGGGTTTGTCCTCCTTTCAAATAGTCATTTCAAAAGAGGATGAAAGCATACACTTCAAAAGTGGTACGATTGACTTATAGATGCTGCACACTTCAGAAGTGGTGCAGACAACTTATAGAAGTTCAGAGAGTTTCAAGGGGACTACGAGGTGGATTACCAAGTAGGTCAAAGTTAAGAGATACAGGTTGTAGACGACAGGTTTATATATGTCTGAAGGAAATGAAATGGAACATTGTAGAATGTTATGGAATGTGAAGGAAGGATCGCTGACCGAGCAAATGATGAGTAATTCGGATGGAAGGGAGGTTGGTCAGCGATAAGAAAAAGGATGACTAAAAGAAGTACAACCTCTCGGTGAGTCGATGCGAGGTGAAGTAGTACATAGAAAGAAGGAAAAAGAAACGAATCGTAACATTACCCCTGTCGTATGATCAAGTCATTGACGAAGAATCTATCCTTTACTCCGAATGACTAAAAATCCCCGTAAGAAGCCCCAGGAGAACCTGTGATATTCCCCCATCCTATGGCATCGATAGCATCATCGTAATCCTCTCCAGCGGCTCCCGGGGGGGTGGGAGGACGGGAGTTTCTGCGAACCGGTCGGGGGGTGGGAGAGGTGATAGGACATGAAGTCCGTCGAGGGGGGCGTCGACCAGAGGAAATACGAGCGGAACGGGAAGGGGTAGACTGATTGACTGGTTGGGAAGATGAGGATGAGGAGGAGGATTGGCGGCGAGGAGGGGGATGGCAAAGGGGACAGGCTGACTGAATATGCCCTGGGTGCCACAAAAGACAGGTGGGGCATTGGTAGAATCGACAATCTACGCGTACATGGCCGAGTTCTCTGCACTCGAAGCAGGTCTCATGGTAACGAGGATGGGTGGGGGAAAGGGCGTATCATTGGAATTGGGTGCCTCCATTCCAGCAGATTTCCGCAAGTTCAAGTATGTCAGCCTCTTCCTGGGTAATTGGTTTGGAGGAAGTGGAGATGGGGGTACGGGTAGTAGGGGAGGGGGAACTCAGGGCAGTAGGGATGGAGTTGGGGACGGAGTTGAGCTCAGAGAGGTAACGATCTAGATCGTTGAGGAACTCTCCCATTTCTAGTTGATAAAAGGCGATATGCAGGTCGCCGATAATCCCATTGACTGCTGCTGTGGTCTGGTCTCACACAAGGTCTACGCGGGCATTTAATGTACTAATACAAGGGGAGGAGAACTGACAAATGCGATGGGCCTGGAGGTAGGCGTGGTAGAGTATGCGTAGGGGGGAGCCGATGTCGAGATGGGCTTCAATGGGGATTGCCATCCTGGAACTTCTGGTGGCGGCGTCAAGGCGATTGATATAGTCGTTGTCGGGGAAGGAGTCCTGGAGGCGGTGGGCATAGATGGGGAGGTCTACTGATTTGACCGGAGGGGGAGAGGAGGGGGCAAGGCGGAGAGGGAAAGATAATCTAGTAGCTAAGGGTGCTGGTAGATGGGACGATTCCCATCCTGGCGAAGGTACAGTAGAAGATGGTTCGTTCATAGTAGAATCGGTAACAGAAGAAGTAGAAGAGATTGACGACGTGGGGTAGGTTACTGCCATGGGAGGGATGTTGTATTCAAAAGAGTCGGGGCGGTCGGTGCAGGGCATAGAAGAGGTGGAAGTCAAGGGGGAAATGCGATGGGGTGAAGCTTTTTGTAGTTCAGGAGAGCCATCGGAGTGTTCTTCAAGCTTCGTTCGGGTAACCAGGAGTCTTCTTTGGCCGTGTATCCTTTCCATTGGACCAGGAAAAATCGGTGAGAAGGTGGGCCGCGGTGTCGTAAGACCTTCTCGATTTCGTATTCTTCTTCTCCATCGATCAGGTCAGGTGGTGGAGTTGGGAAATTAGCTCCGTAAGTCTCGTTCCATTTATATGGGGTGAGAAGGGAGGTGTGGAAGACAGGGTGAATCTTCCAGGTCTTGGGAAGGCGGAGTTTGTATGTGATCGGGGATAGTACATCAGTGATTGTGAAGGGCCCTTCACGTTTCAGAAGGAACTTGGGGGTGAGGAAACATTTCAGGTTTCGTCCTTCGAGCCAGACTTTGTCTCCTTTGGTAAAGGGTTTGAATCCTTTCGAAGAGAAACGGGATTTCATGATTTGTCTTGTGAGTTCGTGAGCAGCGAGGGCTTCATCACGAGTGGCGGTAAGGAGTGCAATGTGAGATTGGACGGCGGGAATATTTGTTTCAGCGATTACTGAGGGAAAAGGATGGGGTTCATAACCCATCATGAGGTAAAATGGAGATTTCCTGGTGACGGAATGAGGGTGGTGATTATGGGCGAATTTGGCGTGGGGAATCATCTCAGACCATGAGGTGGGGTTATCGTGGCAGTAGATGCGAAGGTAGGTTTCTATTTCTTGATTGACTCGTTCAGTTTCGCCGTCAGATTGCGGGTGGTAGGCGGTTGAGAGGTTTAAGCAGTAACTGAGGAGTTTGGCTAGTTCCTTGGCAAATTCCAAGGTGAACTGGGGGCCATGGTCGGAGATGATTGAGTCATAAAGGCCGAATCGGGTGTAAACCTTATGGAAGAAAAGGTGGGCGATTCCTTCCGCGGTAACTGTCTTCTTAGTGAGGCAGAGAATTACCCCCTTAGTAAGCCCATGGTCGACCACGACCAATAGGGAATTGAAGCCGTCGGATAGGGGAAGGTTGGTGATCAGGTCACAAGAGACCTGTTGGAAGGGGCGAGAGCAGGAGGAGACAATGGGGGAGAGGGGGGGAATGGTGGGATGGGTATTCGCTTTGTATTGCTGGCATTGGGCACAGCCCTCAATGTATTTGCGGACATACTGGGCCAGGCCAGGCCACCAGTATTCAGCAGCGACAAGTTGTCGGGTCTTTAAATAGCCGGGGTGGCCGGCGGAGATGGAGTCGTGCGAGCGAGCAACAATCTGTTGGCGCAGCATGGTGTCTGGGATGTATACCCGTCCTTGGTAGGTCAAGATACTGGCATTGAATTTCCAGTTGGAGAGGCGGGAGCGGAATTTTGATGGAACTTCGCCGTCCAGGGCATGTAAGGAGTCAAGGACCAGAGGGTTGGAGGTGGAGGAGGTGGCAATCTTATCAGCTAAGGCAGAATCGATAAGGTTGATGAAAAGAGAGGGGGGAAGGAGGGTGACTGAGTTGTTGTCAGCATCCGTGGTGGGAATGAGGTCGGGGCGGCAAGAGAGGGCGTCAGAGGCAGAGAGGAGGCAGCCCGGGACGTGGATAAGTTTCAGATCGAAATCTGAAAGGTCAAGCAGCCAACGAGCTTGTTGTCGGTTGAGTTTCTGAGGTTGTTGAAAGTATGTAAGGTTCTTATGGTTGGTGAAAACCTGAACCGGAAAAGGGGAACCATGGAGGTAGTGCCGCCAGACTTTAAGGGAGTGTATGACTGTGAGGAGTTTGCGGTCATAGATATCGTAGTTCCGTTCTACTGGGGAGAACGATTGGGAGAGGTACAAGCAGGGATGCCATTCCCTGCTAAAATCGGTTTGGAGAAGGACACCTCCGGAGGCGTGTTTAGAGGCATCGGTGGTGACGGCGAAGGGCCGGGAGGGGTCGGGGAGGCGAAGGACGGGTTCAGAGAGGAATGCTTTCTTTAGTGCGTCGAAAGCGTTCTGGTGGATTGTGGTCCAATGCCAGGGTGTAGTTTTCTTTGTGAGGTCAATAAGTGGACAGGCGATGTTGGAGTAGTTTGAGATGAATTGTCGATAGAAGTTGGTGAAACCCAGGAAGGAACGGACGTCGCAGAGTTTCGTGGGGGTTGGCCAATCTGCGATGCCAGCGAGTTTGACAGGGTCCATGGCTAATTGACCAGGATGGACAATCATCCCAAGATATTCGACCTCTGGGGCAGCGAAGGTACATTTCTCGAGTTTAAGGTGCAGGTCGAGTTCCTGCATGCATTGGAGAACATGCTTGGTTTGTTCCGTGTGGGTGTCATCGTCGGGGGAGAAGATAAGGAGGTCATCCATGTAGATAACGAGCCACCCTTCAGCGATCATATCATGAAAGGAGTCGTTCATGAATCGTTGGAATGTAGCAGGGGAGTTGGTGAGTCCGAAGAACATCACTGTTGGTTCGAAGATACCTTTATGGGTAATAAAGGCAGCTTTCCATTGATCACTGTCTTTGATGCGGACGTTGTTGTAACCCCACCGTACATCGAATTTGGTGAAGGTTTTGGCATCCTTCAATTGGTCGATGAGGTCAGAGACGAGGGGGAGGGGATAGGCGTCTCGAGTAGTATGTTCGTTGAGGTAATGATAGTCTTGGCAAGGTCTGAGACTACCATCCTTTTTCTTCACAAAGAAAAAGGGGGAGGCTTGGGGGGATTGTGAAGGATGGATCTTTCTGGATTTGAGGTTCTCCTCCAGGAAGGATTCGGTGGCAGTTCGTTCTTCGGCAGTGAGTAAGTAGAGTTTTCCGACCTTTGGGGTGAATGATTCATCAAGGTTGATCGCGTGATCATAAGGTCGGGAAGGTGGGACGTGGTCGGCGGATTCTTTGGTGAATACCGAAGAAAACATGGCATATTCGGTGGGGAGAGTTTTCTTCGGTTTAGATTGTTCTGCTCCGATAGCGAGCTTAGTGGTGGTGGTAAAAGCTTGAATTACCGCTGGGGATACACATTGATATCTAGCTCCGTGTTTGACCACTTGGTTGATCTTGTAGAGATTAGTCTGGATGGTAGGGAGTCGGTGGCCTAAGTGGTGATCCAGGTAGTCATAGAGTTTTTCGTCGTAGATGGGGTCTGTGTCGACATGTCTAACGGCTCTTGGTAAAGGTGGAGGGGGAGGGCGAAGTTTGGCAGCATGCCGCAGTTCGTCAAAGGTATAGGAGGAATTTAGGTCCATGGTCTCGTCCTTATCGGTAGAGATGGAAATGGTCTTGGTCTTCCAATTGATAATCGGGTTTGTGGTTTTTAACCAAGGCATTCCAAGGATGAGGTTTTCAGAGCTGCAGTGCATGATGTAGACTTTAACTTTCTGGTTTATTCCGGAAATACTGACATAGAGGGTGGTGGTGAAGCGAATTGGTCCTTTCTTGTTTGAAGTTTGATCAACATTTCGAACGGGGATGGGGATGGGGAGTCGTTCCTGGGGGAGTCTATATTTTTGGACGAAATCCCAGTCAATGCAGGAGATGTCTGCCCCACTGTCGATTAGAGCGGTGGTTCCGACGTATTTCATAGTACGAGTGGGGACGACAAGTTGAAGGGGAATATGAATGGATTTCTTCTTCTTGTCGCCTACGAGTACATGAGTTCTACATACAGAGGGGTTTCGCATCAGTCGAATCCTCCGTTTTAAAAATCCTGGGTGAACACTACTTTCACCTCAGGGGTTTCTTCTTCGTCATCGTCTTCAATTTCTTGTAGACCTGGGACTTTGTCTTCTTCTTCCACCTTTTGCACCTTTCTAGCCTTTTTCTCCATTGGAGGTCGGGGGGTAGAGTTTGAGGGGAATGTGGGACAGTTTCCGGAGAGATGTCCGGACTTTTGACAGCGGAAGCAGAGTCCTTTTTCCATGCAACATTTTCATTCGGCAGGGGTGAGTTTTTGGATACGGACGGCGTCAACATCCATGGCGTTGGGGTCTTTGGTGGGTTGGTGCGAGGTGTAAGAATGGTAAGTGGTACGAGTGGACATTTTGCTTCGCGCAGCAATTTCTGCAGCGCGGTCCCATTGTGTCTTAAAGTGATTCGCCTTTTTGTACCACTCGTCGATGGTACTTGGAGGGGTGTCCATGGACATGATCCTCTTCATCAGAGGGATAGGGATTCCGGTGGAATAATATCTGATTAGGACGTTTGGGTCGGTGATTCCAGAAAGAGCTGCGTAGTTCTGGAATTCGGAGGTATATTCAAGGAGGGAGGAAGAGTATTCCCCGTTCTTAGTGGGGTTCATTCGTCTAGTAGATAACTAGGTGATGGCTGAAGTGACAGTGTCTTTTTGGTTGAAAGCGACGTTGAAGGATTGGACAAAGTCATCAAAGGAACCGAAGGTAGGAGGGGATGAGGCGAAAACTTTCTGCCTGAAGGTGGAGGCCCAGGTGGCAGCAGATCCCTTAGTCATGTAAGATAGGGTGAAGGCGATCCTTTTTGCATTGGTGTCATAGACTTTCTCGTTGACTAGGAGGTAAAATTGGACCACTTGGATCCAGGCTTTGGCAGCGTTATGAGATCCATCGAAGGGTTCGGGGAGACCGATCCGTAACTCTACAGGTTTCGAGGAACTCATGGTTGGGGAGGGGGTTCTGGTTGGGGAAGGGCGTCGAGAGAGTAGGGAGAAAACCGGGTGATGGTTTACTGGAGTAGGGGATGGAGGGGTGGGGGATTGAGGGATTCGTAGGGAGGAGGAGAATTGGTGGGAGAGGTCTAGTGCCTCTTCTTGATCGAGGTCGAGGTCTGGGTCGATTGGGGAAGGGGGTTCTGAGTGTTCCGATGGTTCGGAGTCAAAGAGTTCAGGAGAGGGTTGTCGACGAGATCTAGGGCCCCACTGGGCGGACGAGGAGAGTCTGTGGTGAATGGCTGCTATGTCATTGGTAGGCCGTCGGGGAGAACTTTGACCTTTTGTTACGTTTGTACCAAAGTACTAACGTAGAACTTGGTTGAAAGTAAGGTCAGAGGTCCTCCAAAGGTTTGGAGGTATATCAGAGTTCATAGGATCAAGGGTTCGTCCTCCTTTCAAATAGTCGTTTCAAAAGAGGATGAAAGCGTACACTTCAAAAGTGGTACGATTGACTTATAGATGCTGCACACTTCAGAAGTGGTGCAGACAACTTATAGAAGTCCAGAGAGTTTCAAGGGGACTATGAGGTGGATTACCAAGTAGGTCAAAGTTAAGAGATACAGGTTGTAGACGACAGGTTTATATATGTCTGAAGGAAATGAAATGGAACGTTGTAGAATGTTATGGAACGTGAAGGAAGGATCGCTGACCGAGCAAATGATGAGTAATTCGGATGGAAGGGTGGTTGGTCAGCGATAAGAAAAAGGATGGCTAAAAGAAGTACAACCTCTCGGTGAGTCGATGCAAAGTAAAGTAGTACATAGAAAGAAGAAAAAAGAAACGAATCATAACATCTATGATGTAGATACCTCATGTATTTAATCTCTGTTGTTTGTAGTGTACAAACAGTAGAGTAGTACTTAAGCAATGCGATACCAATGAGAACTCCAGTCAAGTTCTCTGTTGGATTCCCCAACATTGTTCACTTGCTCCTTCTTGAGTCTTAGTGGTGTAGCCTAGGCTTCGTCCTTGGGTTGCAACAACCACCTGGATGTGGAAGTGAAACCCTTCTTTCTCTGACATATTCCTTTGGGACATGTCAGACCTTTCCCTCTTCCAGCACTTACATGCCAATGGTCCATGTGTTACGTCCAAGACGTGACTGGGTTAGGCCTAGTTCGAGACAAGGGGAGTCTTAGTGGAAACTCAGGAATAATCCTAGCGAGAACTAGGGATTGGGGGTTCGAGGGAGTTCATCTATTTAGGACGAAGATCAGGGGTTCCTCAAGGAATGGAGAAAGGTTCAAAGGTCAAAGGGTCAAAGGTTCGTCCTTACTTGAATGATAGTTCAAAGTAAGACAGAAGCATGCACTTCGGAAGTGGCATGATTGACTTATAGAGGTCTGAGGGTTCAAGGGGATTTCAAGGATACTAGGTGGTATTCCCAGTAGGTCAAAGTTAGGAAGACATCATAAGTTACAATGGCTCTTTATATAAGTGAAGGATTAAGCCATGACTAAGCAATGGGACTTAATAGAAGTTAATGGAACAAAAGAAGATCACTGACTGAGAAGATAAGGAGTTCAGCGAGATAAGAGATAATGAGATAAGGGATAAGGGATAGGGCTGACTAAGCGAATGGAATCCTTTGGAATCCAGTGGAAGGAATATTAGTCAACAAGGGATATTCGAAAGAAAGGAGAGTTCTTAGCGTAGTTTAAACGTTAAGTCTCTGAGAGGTTTACCGGCGGTACAAGTGAGAGTTGGTTGCACTTTGGTAAGGAAGGGTTATTAGGAAACAAATAGTATGAAGAAGGGAAAAAGAGTAAATCATAACACCATGCTAGAGTACAGCCACTTCTGTATGGTATATAAACCTTGCTGGAACTGCTAGAATCCCCAGCTAGTTCTATGCAATTCACACGTATCTACTGGCACTCCAGAGAGCTCTTAAGTCTTCGACAACTCAAGACTTTGCTTTGCTCATCTGTGGTCTAAAGGTCACCCTAAGACCTGCTTGTCTAGTTCAGACTGAGAGCTACAGGCTTCCATACCTGTATTGCCCATTAATGTCCCAACAACAGCTATCTCTTTGGCTTGCCACTGAGATACCATGTACGTTGTAACACCCCAGGGCATTGTATGATGCATTCTAGTAGAGGCCTCATTAGATTCTTCATCAAGGACTCGATCATATGACAGAGATAATGTTATGATTCATTCTTTTCTAGTTTTTCCTCATCTCTTTTTCCTTGTACTACTAAGCCTTGCGTTGACTCTTGCTAGAGGCTGTTCATTTCTTAGTCACCTTCTTATTGCTGACCAACCTCCCTTTCTATCAGCCTTACTCATCACTTGCTCAGTCAGCAATTCTTCCACCTTCCATCATGTTCTATGTAGTTCTATCTTTCATTTCAGAATACATATATAAACCAGTCATTTACTGGTGCTGTATTTTCTTAACTTTGACCTACTTGGTAATTGACCTCGTAGTTTCCTCAAACTCCTTTAAACTCTCTGGACTTCTATAACTCAATTGTGCCACTTTGAAGTGCATGCTGTTATGTTTATACTGAAGTACTTATGTAGGACTTGGTCAAACATAGGGTCAAGGGTTCTTCTTAGGATGAAGAATGTTCAGAGGTTCATAGATTCAAAGGTTTGTCCTTATCTCGGATTGTAGTTCAAGGTAAGATGAAAGTGTGCACTTCAAAGTGGCACAATTGACTTATAGAAGTCCTGAGGGTTCAAAGGGGTTCAAAGAGACTACAAGGTTGACTACCAAGTAGGTCAAAGTTAGAAAAATACATGCAGATAAATGACAGGTTTATATACATTTCTGAAATGAAAGATAGAACATTGTGGAATGTGATGGAAAGTGGAAGAATTGCTGACCGAGCAAGTGATGAGTAAGACCAATGGGAGGGAGGTTGGTCAGCGATAAGAAAGGTGACTAAGAAGAGAGTACAGCCTCTAGCATGAGTCAACACAAGGCTGAGTAATACAGAGAGAAGCAGGGAAAGACAAGAAAAGAATGAATTGTAACACATGCTTTCATCTTACTTCAAATCATAACTCAAAGTAAGGACAAACCTTTGACCCTAAAACCTTGGAACTTTCCTTGCTCTAAGGGAAACACTTGACTCTACATTTGACCAAGTCCTATGTTAGTACTTTGGTACAAACATAACAGCTGGTGAACTGTATTGGTAGAGAGGGGTTGGTTGATGATATTGGTGGGAGCCTTGGTCACCTGAACAGCATTCTCTGCTTTACCACTGGAAATAAGATACTGAGCATGATAGATATTGGTAAAGGGAAGCTTGAAGGAATGACCTCCAATAGACTTTGGAAGTGCAGAGCACTCATCAGAACAAATTCTGGATATGGTAGAGTTGCTGACACCAGTTTGCTTGGAGATCTCTTCACCAGAGCGACCAGAATCAAGCATAAAGAGGATGGCTTTTTGTTGAGTAAGAAAAGGTGATCTAACCATGGTGGTGATTGAAAGTCAATAAGTGTGTGAACTTTTTGAACTCAGATACACTATTCATATGTATATCTTTGTTTGTATAATCAAACAATAGCAAACATCATGTTATTTGGCTAAGATTCTAGCTTGTATTACAATTCTCGTTTTGCCAATGACACCTCTTGCATCGCTGTCTACACTACATCTACACTTTTGCACTAATATGCTTATCGCTCTGCTTTCACCTACCAACATAACCTACATCACCGATCAGTAATGCTCTTATGACCTACAGCCAATGGGCTACAACTACAATAATCCTACTAAAGCATGCTAATGAGCTATGCTCACAACAGGAATCAACACTTAGTCAATTCACTTCAGTTTGTTTGTTCATGTTTACCTTTTTATAATTAATGAATCTACAGATGCACTTCAAGAAGCCCTCAACACAGCTTCTACTTCTATTTTCATGTCTGCACTGTGCTCAGCTGTGCATCTCTTCTAAACACGAGGCTATGCCTTCTTTTCATTTCCACTCTGACTCATGTTGAGTCATCAAGGCTGTACTTAATCTCCGTCTAGTGCATGCACAACTGTGCTTTGCTGTGCATTGCTGTGGACTGCACATTGCTGTGCAACTGTGGATTCCTATGTTCATGCTGCACATGACTGTGCACTGCTGTGCATTACCATAGATAGTATTTAGAAAGTGGTCTGATTGTCTATTTACTATACCTAGTAGTCAATTGGTCAGATCTAGACACAATAGGTACAAACATGTAAAAGGTATATAAGACAATTGAGCTCACCAGAGGACTTCAGTCAAGTTTTCTGTTGGTTTCCCTTATAAACCACTCTGTTCACTTGTCCATCCTAAGTTGTTAAGTTTGTTGTTAGTGGTGTAGCCTAGGGTTTATCCTGAGGTTGCAACAGCTTGCCCTTCAAAAGTGAAAAAGCCCTTTCAATGGTATTTGTCATATTCATGATCTCCAGTAGTCAAGTGGCCATCTCTATTCATTTCCCTACATCTCTGATACACAACCACCATCTCCATACTTGGCCCATAGCCAGTACACAGAGTTGTATGTCTTCCTATCAGACCTCTGTATGATGTCACCCTTCATTCCCCTTGACATTTCTATTTCATGTTCTCGTGCCTAACCACATGCCTCCTGTTAACCTTCATACAGTGACTCCATAAACCCTTTCAATGTTTCACAAAAATGCAATGTATGAAGCATGACATAAGAAGGGGTGGGAATATCACTTGGCTTTGGTGGGACTAAATATAGTACATACTCTTGGCTACA
>JBBPSY010000399.1:0-13725 GCA_038093855.1 Rugiboletus extremiorientalis
GTCCTTGGTGTTGGTCTATAGGTGGTGTCCCGTGTACACGGGAGGCGCGGGAGGAGGAGCGAGAGGAAGACGAGCGACGACGACGACGAGGAAAGCTTAAAGAAAGAAGAAAAAGGTATGGGGGTTCCCATTATCGTAACAGTACCTCCCTTCATTTCCTGAGCGAATCTGCGTCCCTTCTCGTTCCCAAATAACTGCCTACACAATAAAACCGATTTCAGTATAGAATGGTCACCAGAGGAGGGAAAACGCTTACAAGTTCCACCACTTCAGGAGATTGTCCCTCCACTCGGTATCGATCGCGTTGCGGATAAATGAGACCACCAGGCAGTATAGCTTGAGGTAGCTGAACTCTCTGTCCTTCTTGTTCCAACAAGACATTGATGAGATCCCAAAATGTGTCTGACAGATGAGGCTGAACACTCTAGAATGTCATGTAGAATAAAAACTTACTTGGACGCAAACATATCTGATATGTTCTGGTTCCACCATAGTCATGTCGTGAAGGACTGTGTTGCATGACTTCGAACCTTTCTTTGAAGCGGCATTGAGGGCAGATGTTGGGCCTATGAATATATGGCATGCGATCTGATCACTCTACTTTAGTTGCGTCCAAAACAAAGGACGAGAACACACTCGGATGAGCATATACCCTTGGAAGAGTCCTTTGCACATGTTCTCAGCATTGTAGTTCTCTCCAGGATATCTATCTCCACTCCAAAATATGGTGGGGAAATTGTTCGCTTTCATGGAGATCTTTCCGCATGCCAGCAGCTTACATGTCCTGTGAAAACCAATGCAGCACGTTCAAACGACAATGAGGTACCGCACTTACTCCTCTGGATTGGCCATAAACTGTGCGAGTTGATCCACAGGACATATAAATTGAGTGAGCATGGGGTGTTTAAGGCCCATCTCCTCCCGGCCAGTTGAGTTGACGATTGGTGGATCAAGTCCTGCCTTATGAGGATCTGGAGCTGCATATAGTGCGATTGTTGCGATTCGTCGTGCGCCTACACGCATAACTTTATTCTATGCACTAAGTCCTTCTCTACACTATGCATGAGTGGTAGTATACGCTTGGACCCTAACCCTAGGACGTTGTACAGGAGTTCTACATACTCCATCTCTTTTTCCATTTGTTTGTACTTGTTTATGTTTTTATGGAACTCCGCTCCAAACTCCGACCGTACCGATGTACTGGTTGTTTGGCTATGTTTACATTATTATGCGAGATTGCCATTGTTGATTCACTTCTATGCTTCTTTTAATTTCCGCTCGACACATGTATCACACGCATGCTTCTCTTCTCTTTTTAATTACCGTCATGCTTCCATTCTACATGCGTCTCCCTCATGTTATTAATCTCCATTTGACACGTAGATACCTCATGTATTTAATTACCGTTGTTTGTCCTGTACAAACAGTAGATAGTATTTAAGCAATGCCATCCCAACCGAGAACTCCAGTCAAGTTCTCTGTTGGTTTCCCCAGCAATTACACTTGTCCCTCCTCTTGAGTTATAGTGGTGTAGCCTAGGTCGATTCCTGGGTTGCAACAGCGATGGAGAGCCTTAACTTGGTAGAATCGATCAACCTTGTGCCGTGAATAGTCTCGTTCATCTATTGTCCACGTTAGCACTCACACACATGCATATATGCACGGATACCTTGAAGAAACTCACCTTTTGTGCAACAGCTGCTAACTCAGCAGCGCGTTTGGGGTCTTTGATGAGAGTTGGCAGTCCAGGTGTGACTTGTAGGATCTTGTGATAAGTGTTGAGGAAGTGCTGGCGGGTTTCATCATCGCTATGGGAATGTTCAGCATTATAGCCATCGTAAAGTACGACTCACTATTTGTTTAACCGTTCACTGCGAAGCTTCTTGATGCTCTCATCTTCCTTGAGCTCACCAGCCTTGCTAGCTTCATCCTGTTCTACCATTTGTGTGATCTTGATTACCTTATCAACCTCTGGTGCGAGGTCGATACACCATGCAATAGTACGTGCTGCAGATAAAAACTCTGTGCTGATGACCACTGGATCATCGCCAGGCCTACTATGTGTCAGCGTTGTGCACCTAAGACCGTAAATGCATAGCACTTACTTTTTTGCCTTGCTTTCCCTTCCCTTCTTGCTCGGCATCTCAGCCTTGTTATCCTTGCTGCTCTTCTTATCGCTCTTTCTCTGACGATTCTTGCTCTTCTTGTTTTCTTTCCTAGAAACTCTAGTTTCATTGGCGCAGGAGTGGGGCTCCTCATTGGAGCTGGAGATGGTAAGTAGCCCACACATGAGTGGAGGCAAGAGAGAGAGCCTGCGTGATCACAGAATACCATATCGGGCATAGATTACATAATACTCATGGCAGAAATTCCTCAGATACTGTCGGTATGCATTGTTGACTCCTACCACCGGACATGGCAGGTTCTCTGGGTGATCCTCGAACCCATCCGCTTCAAGTGAGGTGCGCTTTCCATTATTTATCCCCCTTCTTGAGTTTGAACATCATTTGGCAGATAACTTACCATACAATACATGTAGTATCACTCGTCGCACTCAAATATACAACTTTTAAAAATGTTGTGTGGTGTTGAGATCATGTCCAGGCTTCCTCACACCATCCCCCGTCTACATGGACGACGATCTGTCATGTTTCGGTTGCCTGAAGTCGTTTGACACTTGGAAGCACCTTCATGCCCATGAAGCTATTTGCAAGGTCAAAAAGCGCCTCTAGCTGGACCTTTTACAGTCCCAGAAACATCTTTCCAAATCCAAACACAAGCTTCGCAAGGCTGGATCCCTTGTCCGCTGTGGCTCGTTGGTAAAAACTGTTGCACACTCACACACATCCCACTCGCCCTCTCTACAGCCTGCTCTGCAGAGTTATAGCAGAGACATGTTTGATAATGATGTCGGTGACATGGTAGGTTCACTCTTATTGGATTTTGTGTGCTTCTGACAGTCACCGTTACTTTGACAAGTCCGAGAGCGAACCAGAACCGTTCAACAATCCCCATGAACCTCCACCACCTCCGCTTCATTCACAGGATAGCTTAGCTGGTGAGGGGCTTGTCCCCATGTCTCCTCCCCGTGTCTCTGCACGTTCAGGAAGACAGATTCATCTTCCAGAGCATTACAGGGACTACCTGCCTTGTGCCATGGTTCCCGCAGGTCCATCATCGCCGAGTCGATCCCATTCACCCCCCCCCTTGTGATCTGTCAGGTTCAAAATGATGCGAGACGAGATGGGAATGTTCAAGGTATTCCCAAGATATCCTGGTATCCTTCCAAGGGATAACCTTGCAGCCGTGATCGACACACCTACTCTCCAGGGTGAAGACGCTGACTCCTTGGATGGGGTATCCGAAGACATCATGATCGAGACCCTCTACTTGGCATTCAGTTCCCCAACCGCAGGACTTCTCATGGCCTGGCAATACTCTGGCGGGACCACAAAATCTGCTGATGAACTGGATCGCTTGTGGACATACATTCGAGACCCACACTTTGACCCGACAGTCGACACAACCTTCAGCCATGATCAGGAGAGGAGGTGAATAGAGAAGTTTCTTATGGATTCCTCAAATCCTTTCAATACCACCCATGGATGGCGGCAATCATCAATGACGATCCCACTTCCTCATGAGTGCATCAAATACACCTCAGAACATGATCCCGAAATCCCTAGGCTAACGGTTGATGGTGTGTACCATCGCGATATCATCGATATCATTACTTTCGCATTCCAAAGGCCGAGTTCCTCAACATTCCACAACATCCCATATGAAGAATATTGGCAAATGTCGGACAATGACGAGCGGATTCGTGTATTTGGTGAAAGTTATTCATCCTCTGCATTTCTTGATGCCTATCGATCAGTTCACTCACTCCCGTGTGAACCTGGAGATAATATGGAGCGTGTCGTAGCTCCAATCATGCTCTGGTCTGACGCCACCCAATTGGCTAATTTTGGTGATGCCTCCCTCTGGCCGATTTATCTTTACCTTGGCAACCAGTCAAAGTATGTCCACGCAAAGCCCACAGGGGATGCATGCCATCATCTCGCTTATATTCCTGCTGTATGTCATTCATTATCTTTGGATTGCGATACTGACTTTTCTTCCAGCTCCCAGATAATTTCCAGGACGAGTACAGCAGGTACTATGGTGAGGCATCATCTGATGAGGTTTATACACATTGCAAGCACGAGTTAATGCATGCGATCTGGACCCTACTCCTCGACAACCCTCTTGTTGATGCCTACAAAAACGGCATCGTGATCAAGTTTTCTGATGGAATCACTCGTCGTGTGTTCATTCAGTTTTTTAGTTACTCAGCTGATTACCCCGAGAAGTAAGCATACATGACCCCAATGTTTGATATGAACTAATTGTCTCTAGAATCCTACTCGCTTGCATTAAGTTCCTAGGAAAATGCCCCTGTCCCCGGTGTTTAGTCGTAAAGGCAGATATCCCTGATATGGGATCACAGCGTGATATGACTACCCAATTGAATAACGTTTGAATAACCAACCAGAGCCTCAGTGGGAAGGTGAAAAAAGCACGCAGATTAATCTTCAAGCACGGTGCGAGTATTAATGGGGTGCGTGTTAAGAAAGTACTCAATGATGAGTCCTTGGTTCCCACTCGGGTATGTCATCTCATCTATCTCAATGTCTCATTTGCTAATATGTTCAGAACGCCTTCACTGAGCGCCTCTTAGATGAGGAATTCAATTTCTTTTTGTTGTTAGTTGTCGACTTGCTTCACAAGTTTGAGTTGGGTGTATGGAAGGCGATATTCATGCACTTGTTGCATATTCTCTTTGCAGAAGGTGGTTCTGCAATCGAACAACTGAACTATAGGTTTGTTATCTCGTTATCTGTTAAGCAATACTCATACCGTGTGATTAGGTACAGAAGGGTACCAACTTTCAGAAGGGGAACAATCCGGAGATTTGAGAAGAATGCCTCAAGCTTGAAGTGCGTTGCTGCACAAGATTTCGAGGATCTTCTTCAGGTTGGTTTCGAACATGTTCACTAACTATTTATTGCTAACTTGAGCCAAACAATAGTGTGTGATGCCTTGCTTTGAAGGCCTTCTTCCAGCTCCTCACAATGCTATCGTACTCGATCTTTTATTCAATCTGGCGACCTGGCATGGTTACGCCAAGCTTCGACTCCATACTGACAAAACTCTCACCTTCTTTGAGGGAGCGATTGAATCCCTTCAATGTTCGGTGGCCAAGTTCCAAACGGAGACATGCGACAACTATCAGACAAGTGAACTCCCTCAAGAAAGTGCTGCACATGGCTGCTGGATGGCTGTTCTCGCTGTCAAACAGGGTAGTGTTACGATTTACTCTTTTTCTTCTTCGTATCACTTGTTTCCTGACAAACTCTTCTTTACCAAGTACAACCAATCCCTCACCTGTATCACAGGTAGACCTTTCAAAGACCTAGCGTCTAAATTACACTAAGGACTCTCCCTTCTTTCCCTTCGAACGTCTCTTGCTGACTAATATTCCTTCTACTGGATTCCATGGGATTCCATTCACTTGGTCAGCCTTTTCCCTTATCCCTTATCTCGTTATCTCTTATCTCATGGAGCTTCTTATCTTCTTATCTTCTTATCTTCTCAGTCAACGATCTTCCTTTTGTTCTATTAACTTCTATCAAGTTCCATTGCTTGGTCATGGTTTAACCATTCACTTATATAAGGAGCCATTGTAACCTGTAATGATTCCTAACTTTGACCTACTGGGAATATTACCTAGTATCCTTGAAACCTCTTCGAATCCCTCAAATCCTCGGACCTCTATAAGTCGTCTGCACCACTTCTGAAGTGTGCAGCATCTATAAGTCAATCGTACCACTTTAGAAGTGTACGCTTTCGTCTCACTTAGAACCGTCGTTCAAGTGAGGATGAACCCTTGACCTCCTCGAACTCTGAAACGTTCCTCATTCTCTGAGGAATCCTCGAACTCTGAAACGTTCCTCGTTCTCTGAGGAATCCTCGAACCATTGATCCTCATTGTTACCCAACGACCTCCTTCGAACTACGAATTTCTTCGTCCTCAACTTTGCCTATCCCAGTCACGTCTCGGACGTAACAGGTAGTATGGCCCCTGCAATAAGAATGAAGGCAAAACTCAAGCATCTGAACCTTATGACGTACAAATATCACGCCCTTGCTGACTATCCAAAGACAATTAGACAATACAGGACTACTGATAACTACACAACTCAGACGGTAAGTTCTCTTCTGGTATTTGGATATGTCCTCAGATTCTTGACAGGGTGAGCTAGAACACCGGTGATTGAAACGGCAATATCCATGGTCTGGAAAAAAGAAGAACTCAATGGTTGCGAGTATAGCAAATCAAGAAGCCATTGAGTGCTTCATCAGGAAAGTCAACACAGTACGCCAACAGTTGAATGAAGAGAAACAGCCGAGGCGACGAGTTAGAATGTCTCCAAAAGACCATTATTACATTGCCGAGTCTTCCCAGATGTCCAACAATCTGACCACCTGGCTTGCAGAGCATCAAGGTTGTTACGGTAGAGCGGTCCCCCAGCCCTTTTTCCTCCTTTCTAACTCACTGGTACAATACCTAACCTTACTTACGTTACGACTACCATAGGCGAACCCCTAACCATAGGGTTAGCCAACCCTTATCGCTTACCCAAGTACCAGTGAGGTTTACTCTTCTTTTCCTTTGTTTACCTATGTCTTCCTTACTGCACCACCACTCGATGTGGTGTCGCCCTTTGTCCTTCCTTGGTTCCCTCGGCCCCTCGGCCTCCATGGGAACCTCGGACTTCTACTTATATCACCCTACGCATGGTAGCCTCATTGCTACCTTGCATTCACTTCTCTCGGCATGCTTGCATGCCTCTTTTGTCGATTCGCACTCAACCACACTATTGTGGAAGTGCTCCCCTTTCCTCTTCCAGCGCATCCCTTTAGAATACGCTGGACCCTTTCCTATTCCAGCAGATACACATGCTTGGTCCGTGCTAGTGTACAGCCACTCATGTACACTATATAAACCCTGGTGGAACCGGCTGGAAACCCCAGCTAGTTCTACGCAATCCACGTGTATCTACTGGCATCCAAGGAGCTCCCTCAGTCTTCGACAACCCAAGACTTCGCTTCACTCCTTGTGGTCTAAAGGTCGCCCTAAGACCTGCTCACCGAGTTCTGGACTTAGGACCATAGACTCCGTATCTATGTTGTCCAGTGAAGTCCCGACGACAGCTATCTCTTTGGCTTGCCACTGAGATACCGTGTGCGTCATAACAAAGGTGACTTCGCATTTGATGTAAGCTATTGTGGTGTCATATTCGTGTTTGCCAGCTGATTAGAATCAGAATTTTCTGAGTCGTCTGCAGGATCATCTACTTGCGCGCATCCTCAGTTTGGACTACAACGGTGATGAATACAACTTCTCGGAAGAAGACCGGCTCTGTATTAATATCAAGGACAACTGTATCTACTTCCATCACACTTTATCTGTCAACTACACCACATATGATTTGCGACACGAGCAAGACTGCATCAATCCACTTAGTCACTCGGACATTATAATCCTATCTCACGAGGATGAGAGAAGTCATCCATATTGGTATGCTTGCATCATTCACATCTTTCATGTCATTGTGCAGGTTCGGGAGAATGTATACTCGGCTTTCTCACAACCAACACAGATGAATGTCCTGTTTGTTTGGTGGTTCGGACGAGATGTAAATTACACATCAGGCTGGGATGAGAAGCGACTACATCGGCTGCGGTTCTTTGAAAACGGCAATTCGCTTGACCCATTTGGTTTTGTCGACCCCGATAGTGTGGTGCGAGGGGTACATCTGATCCCCACATTTGCATACTGCTCAACAGGGGAACTCCTTGGTCCCTCGAAGGCTCGTCGCAAACAAGATGGTGTGTCAGACAGACGCAATTGGAATTACTACTACGTTAACATGTAAGTGGTTCTACTAATGCTAGTGATACGGCTGGTTCGCAAGCAGTTTTGACTGCTTAGGTTTGTGGATCGTGATATGTTTATGCGCTTGCGAGGTGGTGGGATTGGGCATAAAGTGACGTGGGATTGGAATGGGTTTCTGGAATCTGACCAGTATAATAGTAGAGAGGATGCTGGGGGAGAAAGGTCTCGAGATGATAGCGACATGGCAATACCTGGATCAGATGACAAAGAACGAGATGGGGACACTGGCGATGCGCTGGCGGAGGTTGAGGTGGGAGAAGAGTTGGATGAACAGGGGGAATTGGACAACGATGAGCAGTTAGAATGGGAAGGAGTGATGGAAACAAGAAGGAACGACGAAAGCAATATTGATCATGAGGGCGATATTGATGATTACGAGGACAAGAACCCTCATGAATATGATGAGGAACCAGAAGACGACAATCTGTATGGTAACAAGGGTTATGGCACACTTTAATTGGCCTGAGTTGTACAAGAATATATGCAGTAGTGTGATTGGTACATGATGATAGTACAAACTACACTTATCTGTCTATCAACAACATTGTGTCTATCTGCGATATTGAGAGCGGCTCTGTTATGGTAGAGCAGTCCCCCAGTCCTTTTTCCTCTTTCCTCACTCACTGGTACAACACTTAACCTTACTTACACTACGATTACCATAGGTGAACCCCTAACCATAGGGTTAGCTAACCCCTTACCGCTTACCTCAGTACCAGTGAGGCTTTATTCTTGTTTACCTCTACTTACATATGTTTCTCTTTCTGCGCCACCACTCGATGTGGTGTCTGTTGCAACCCAGGAATCGACCTAGGCTACACCACTATAACTCAAGAGGAGGGACAAGTGTAATTGCTGGGGAAACCAACAGAGAACTTGACTGGAGTTCTCGGTTGGGATGGCATTGCTTAAATACTATCTACTGTTTGTACAGGACAAACAACGGTAATTAAATACATGAGGTATCTACGTGTCAAACGGAGATTAATAACATGAGGGAGACGCATGTAGAATGGAAGCATGACGGTAATTAAAAAGAGAAGAGAAGCATGCGTGTGATACATGTGTCGAGCGGAAATTAAAAGAAGCATAGAAGCGAATCGACAATGGCGATCTCGCATAATAATGTAAAGGTGCAAGGCGTAGCTGACATAAGATTGTCGTAAGCCATAAATAACGAATTGAAGTCCGTTTGTGTCATGCGAAGCTTTCTTGGAGCGTTCGGATGTTTTAAATAGAAGTCCTTGATTGCCTCTTTGGCGTGTACAAGATTCTTCTCGGGTTCCCACGTCCTGTCCTCGTCGCTATAGCCTTTCCAATGCACGAGGTATTCAAGAACGCGACCCTTGAGCCTGCTGTCAACCACGTAGTCAACAACAAACTCTTCGGAATCGTCAATAATTATTGGCCCTGGTTTATAACTCTGCTGGCCGGGTAATAGTCCTTTATAAGGTTTGACCCTTGATATATTAACCGTGGAATGAATTTTCATAGATCGCGGGAGTTTCAACTCGACCGCATTAGGTCCGTGCATAGATATGACTTCATAGGGTCCGAGCCACCGTTCGGTCAATTTAGCTGATTGCCGAGTCTTTCTGAGATCAAGGTTTTCGGTTGAGAGCCAAACGCGATCGCCGGGTTCATAAATAGGAGCTTCTTTTCTATGTTTGTCCGTTTGTATCTGCATCCTCCTTCGGCTAACCTCCAACGCATTCTTCGCGTCTGCTAAGGTTTTACCAAAATCATTGGAAAAGTCCGTTGCGGCAGGATTCGGCGTGTTTTTAGGTTCAATTCCCATGCGAGGGGCGTAGGAACGAGTTATTTCAAATGGTGATTTTTTTGTTGCCGAATGTTGCCTGTTATTATACGTAAATTGCGCCAGCGCTAACCAGTCGTACCACGAATTCTGGTTCTCGGTACAGAACATGCGGAGATATTGCTGTAGATCCCTGTTCACACGCTCAGTTTGCCCGTCGGTCTGAGGGTGGAAAGCTGTCGACATGCGCAGCTCGATCTTTAGCATTTTGGCCAGATCTCGCATGACGTGAGAAGCGAATTGTGGTCCGCGGTCTGATATAATAGAATTTGGAAGTCCGTGGGTTTTCCATACGTGGTCTCGATAAAGTTTTGCCGTTCCCAGGCTTGTAATCTCTTTAACCGTGGGAATAAAGACGACTTCCTTCGAGAATCGATCAACGACGACTAATATGGAAGTGTACCCGTTGCTTTCGGGTAAGTCCGTTATGAAATCTACTGAAATGTCCTCCCAGGGTCCAGCGGGTACCGGATTGGGTTGCAACTTGCCAGAAGGTGGGTGGTTGGACGGTTTCATCCGTGCGCATCTTTCGCATCGTGATGTGTAGTCGGAAACCTGTGCTTCGATTCCCTCCCACGTGTAGTACCACATAATTAATTCCCGTGTCTTCTGGGAACCTCCGTGTCCCGTAATAGGAGAGTCGTGATAAAGTTCAATAATAGATTGGCGGAGATCTCCGATGGGAACGTAGATCTTGCCGTGGGAGCGATATAGTCCATTATCGTCCATAACATAATCGCCTTCTCTCATCTTATTTTGGGCTTTTCTTACACGTTCCATGAGAGCTTCTTCTGCTCCGTGGATATGCACAGATGTCTGCCAAACACGTTCTGGGGGAATGAACACAACGCCTTTGTTGTCGTCTTCTATCCCCTTTTGGTGATCTTCTCTTTGGCTAAGAGCATCGGCTTTTCCCATGGAAGTGCCTGGTTTCTTTACTAATATATAGTCGAAGCGGCTCAGCCACTGCGCCCATCTGGCTTGTCTCCGGTTCAGATCTTGGGATTTCATAAAGTATTGTAGGTTGGTGTGATCTGACCAGATTTCAAACTGATGTTTTGCGCCTTCTAGATAGTGTCGCCACACCTCTGTACATTCAATGATAGTGAGCATTTCTTTGTCAGCGATAGGATAATTTCGTTGTTCGCTTGACATTTTATGGGAATGAAAAGCGACTGGGTGCCACTTTCCTTCCTTTTCTATAGATAGAACGCCACCTGTGGCAAAGTCCGAGGCGTCACATTCTAGCCGGAATTGACAATCGTTGTCTGGATAAGCGAGGATTGGTGCTTCTGTGAAAGCTTGTTTCAACGTATCAAACGCTGTTTGTTGTTCCGTTCCCCACTCCCATACTTTGTCCTTTTTGGTCAGGTCGTTAAGGGGTGCCGCGATACGTGAGAAATCATTGATAAAGCGACGGTAGTAATTGGCTAATCCCATAAAGGATCTTACCCCTTTTAGCGATGTGGGAACGGGCCAGTTGAGAATGGCTTGAACTTTGCCTTTCTCCATTTCTGTACCGTGGGGATTGACCATCATTCCCAACATCTCGACTTCCTTAACCGAAAAGAAACATTTTTCCGGTTTTAAATAGAGGTCATTGTCCTTTAGCCTTTTGAGAACTTCTTGTACGATCTTGTCATGTTCTTCCTGATCTTCTGTTTTCGTAAAGATCAAGATATCGTCTATATACACGATGACGCATGTTTGCATGTCATAAAACAAATCATTCATCATGTGTTGAAACGTAGCGGGTGAATTGCACTGCCCGAAGAACATGACGACGGGTTCGAAGCTGCCTCGATGACATACAAAGGCCGCTTTCCACTCGTCTCCTTCTTTGATGCGTACGTTATTATATCCCCATCAAAGGTCCATTTTTGTAAATAGCTTCGCCCCTTTTAGTCGATCGATCAACTGAGAGATAAGCGGGAGCGGATAATTATTTTTGACGGTCCACTCGTTTAGATAACGATAGTCTTGTACCATTCGTTTCTTTCCATCCTTTTTAGGTATGAAGAAAACTGGCGATGTCTGTGGAGATTTCGAGGGCCGTATATAGCCTTTTCGTAATTGTTCGTCAACGAACTTGGACACTTCTTCTTGTTCGTCAGGACTCATTGGGTATAATTTTCCTTTTCAAGGTTTGAATCCCGGTTTGAGATCTATGGCGTGATCCCATGGTTTACGAACCGGCATTCGTTCCGATGTGTTCTTTTTAAAGACCTCGATAAAGTTATGGTACTGCTTTGGGACTAACTCCTCGGGAGTCTTGTCCACTGGTCCTTTCGCTTCTAGTGCCTTAATAATACGATAGGCTGTGGGTGCATTCCTGATTTTGTCATCATCTAGACTTCTCAGGATTGCTGCTCGATCGCTTAGAAGGAAGCAAGAGCGTGGGCATTGTGTGAGTCGGACATTTCCTGTCTGCCAATCTATTTCGGGATTGTGTTTGGCGAGCCAGGTATATCTGAGGATCAAGGTGTTTCTTCTGAGATCCGTGACTTCTGCTTCTATCCTTTCCCTGTGTCCTTGGAATTCTAAAATAAGCTCTGCAACATGTGTGATATTGCCGGCACTATTCTTGGTTCCATCAACGTTATAGACGGGGATTGGATTGGGAAGTGGCTTGGTTTTGATCTTATTAACCGAAGCCCATCGTGTATCGATAAAGATGCCGTTAGCCCCTGAGTCCAGAAGCGCTTGGGTTGCCACCATTTCGTGTTTTGTCGTGGAGTTAGCAACTTTGATCTCCAGACAGATCTCCCTTTTTGGTCGAAGAGATCGTACTTTAATTTTATCCAGGTTTTCTATAGATAGAGAAGATATAGCGGGGGAAGATTTTTTTGTTTTTGTTTTGACCGAATTAAGCCTGCATTCCCGTGCAGCAAGCTTCTTGGTAGAAGACCCGGTCTCGGTTTGGGAAGAAGAATAGTCCATATCATAATTTAATGTCCTATTTTGGGAGTCGAAGATTTCATCATCTTCTTCTCCATATGCTACATTGAGATTACAAAAATGATTATAGAAATTGTTCATGTTAGGTCCGTTTGCCTCGTGATCACCCGGTTTGATCACTTGGCTTGGCCTTTTCCCTTCATCTCTGTCTCGTGTAAGTCAAAGAAATAAGCTTTCATTTCCTCGTAGCTCATTCCTTGTACGACTCGATCAGGTCCAGGATCTCGTCCCTTTCCCTTTCGTCCCTTGCTTGCACGAGGCGGGTTATCCTCCTCCGATTCCGACGAATCCCCTGTTGCAACAGCGCGTGTCTGTTTAAATTTTGAACACCGCCGAGAATGCCCTCCGCCAAGGAAGTGGCACTCTGGGCACTGTTTCTTTGGCTTCTTACAGTCTTTAGCCGTGTGAGGGCCTTGACAGTTAAAGCACTTGAGGGGTTTACGTACCGCGTCAACGTTCATAGCGTCGTCACGGGGCGCGGTTTGTCCTTGTCGGGAAGAGCCTCCCCAAATTCGTCCATCGGAGTTTCGTAAATTGAATGCTTCCAGAGCATTCCCTGCCGTAGCGATATTGTCCATGTAGGCGAGTACTGTATTTTCTCGATCCCCCTGTTGGAAGATCAATTTCATAATATCCTCCCGAGTATTCTTCTCGAGAAGATGGGTGCCCATGAAATCGTTGCACCTGCTTCGGTCGTAAATTGTTTTCCATCGAGAAAGGAATTTGGTGGTCCTTTCTCGTGGACCTTGTTTGCATTTGAGCAATTGGTTGAGGTATATGTCCTGTTGATTGCCAGGATGGAATTGTTCGAGGAGCATGGTACTGAGTCGTACTCTATCTGGCCACATAGCCATGGGACCAGACAGGTATCTTTGGAGTTGGGTTCGGGCCCAAACTCCTGCTCCATTCTTATCTTGTCCATCTCGGGTTCCTATTCGGGTAAGGACTC
>JBBPSY010000400.1:0-13695 GCA_038093855.1 Rugiboletus extremiorientalis
ACGAGCCACTATACTCAGGGCCGAACTTGCCAGCGAGGTTGAAAGTGACTGCGGGGGATTGGTTTGGTCCAGGGAAAAGGCTGTCCCACAATCGGCCATCGGCCATCTGGCCAAATTTTCTTGCTACAGTGACGGCCCCTGGATAGTTGTACCATCCTGCCCATCTCCGGCCAGCGTATAGGTGCATGGTCTCGAATGCATCGGCCGCGTTGTCGCCTCCAAATAGTCCTATAACGCCGGACAAATCCAGCTTGTAAGCGGATTGATTGATGAGTTGGATAAATTCGCCAAGGGAGAGCATTATAATGGGGCTGGGTCTCCTCTTGCGAGTATCGCTTGCATTATATCTGGAATTTCACCCTGCAGCTCGCCCACTTTTTCTCCTTTGGCAAGCAGTCCGTGCCAGGCCTCCTTGAGGTTCTTCAGTAGAAGAGGACGTGTGGGTTACGTTCAACCTCGTAGTTCTGGTCCTGGATAGGGCCAACGTTCATCTCGGGTGACACCGCGGACCTGGTAGTGGATGCTGTAGTACCCGTACACCAACCCGTCCAACCCTCGGTGAGATCTTCACCCACGGTGTCAAAGGACGGCATTATACCACGGGTTCATGGAAGTTGTAATAGGCGTCGATGAGGCTAGATAAATAATTAAAAAGGATTCGTTTAGATGCAAGTACTATGTCCTGTGTTTGTAGAGTCTGCATACCGCAAGCAACTGCAGAGTGGAACGAGTCCATCCAGGGACATAACTTGAAGGTCATGTCAGATCCAGGCACCAACTTGAAGGCATAGCAGGTTTGAGTCGAATGTCCAGGTGGCTCGTTCTGAGTCGGTGAAGCACCTGATGGTCCTGCGAAAACATGGGCTTGATCGTAGTTGAGTTGAAGCCGCCTAGGTTGCAACTTGGACGTGACTTGTAACAATTGATCAGACCAAGCTACGATTTTACATAAACTACTCATGGATTCAACCGCACTGTTACGGTGCACCGACCACAGAGTCAGTGATATTTTTACGTGGCCGCTAACCTGAATCCACAACGCACCGCAAGTGAAACACCGTGGTGCGACCACCCAAGGCTGGCATGTCAGTGGTGCCGAACCTACTTGTGGATGGACAAACTTATATTTACACCCCTCTCCAAGCTCTCTCGCAAAAATCCAGCAGGCTCAGAGCCTCCCATGATACGACTGCAATATACAAAATGCAGGCAGGAAGTAAGTTCCGGACTACTAATGAAAAAGCCTGTCACTGCCATAACTAGCTCATGTTTGAAGAATCCTGAGCTCGCCCGGTGATCGCGGGATCCACGTTGTTTCAAATGCTGCTACAGGTGTTCTAGGCTTCCTTGGTCTTCATGGCTGCTGACCAAAGAGTACCGCAAGGGGCCACCAGCTAGCGAAGGAAGCATTTCCGTAACCCATTCAGCCCTCCATGCATTGATTATTCCTGCAGCCTTCTATGAGGTAAGGTCAACTGTCATATTTTCGTATTATTCGCCATGGACGTCGACTTGTGAATCAGACAGATTTCCTGGGCATCCCGTTGATCCCACACTGGTCTCGCTTCCGGCACTATGGTGGCTTGTCACACCATTCCCGAAGGACCCCGTTTTATTTGATAGGTGTTCTCGACTAGCGGCACGCGCGGGAGACATGACAAGTATTGGAGCTCTCGCCTCGGTAGCTGCAGTGATATTTAATGTCCTCTGAAGCCTTGCCGAAATCGATTGGATCCCTCATTCGTGCCGGTTGCAATGCCGACTGCCAATAGGAGTGAACGAGAGGCTTGCATGCTCACGGGTCAATCACGCAGGAGATCAAGTGGATTCACGAGGTACCGAATTGTTGTATGACGAGTTATGCAGGTATTGACAGTGGATACCTAGGTTACGCTTTGAAACACCTACTATAACACGATTGTGTCAACATTGAAACCTTGTCTTATCAGTGGGAACCACGATCCGTGAAGCAAGGAGTTCGTCCAAAGCAAAGATGTACGGCGCTCACGAACAATTGCATACGCTAGGCAAGATTATCTACCGGAAGCAAGTGGGCTTTTTCAACTTCTTCGGCGTGGTCGCCATACTCCCGCCCTACATCGGACTCGCCACTTCGCCATTTTAGATATCCGTCGAAGACACACCAAGCGTCATCTACAAGGTCCCCTAGGAGCTTTGTGTCCTCTTCTGTAAACGTCGAGTATTCATCAACATCGGCCTGATCCTCAGGTCCGGCATGGATTTGCGGAGCGTAACGGGATGATGACTTTGAGTCACGCTTCCAGAAACGTACCAGCTCCTTCAGCACCTTCCTCTTCCAGCATCTCCACACCGGTGTCTCGTTGGGTAGAATACGGCTCAAAAACACATTAGGGTCGGGCGTTGACGAACCTTGGCGGTCGCTGTCTCCTAGGACCAAACAGACAAATACTGCCATCTGCGTCCTCGTCCCCAACTTTCGTTTGTCCATTCGTACGGCAAGCTTCTGGAGGAGGAGGTCCCGATGGGCCTTTTCCCTTTCATGCGATGCGACATACAAGTGATACCCTCCCGATGCGGCGAAGGAGATAAGGAACATGATCTGACCGAAGAAGGTGCAGAGCGGGATGAGGAGGAGCTGTAACATGAACTCCGCAAGCAAGAGAAGCGAGCAGGCTCCAATTGTGTGCTGCTTCTCATGTGGCAGTATCCCGCTGGAATAATCGAGTTCGAATTCCCCCTTCGTGATTACGTTCACGTCTGCTTCCTTTCCCTTCAAGACGACTATACTTCCATCTGCTGGGAACATCGCCCCATCTCCTGGAGGCGAAGATAGGGATGGTACTGGAACACGAATCTTTAATAATGCTGTCCCGAGGACAAGGGATGAGACGCCACTGCTGATAACGCCGAGGAAGATGAGGGATGCGCAGAGGGGATCCCGGGCGATAACGCAGAAGACGCAAGCCAGTATACTGACAAGTGCTGGCACGACTGCCCAGAGCGCGAGAGGCGGGTCCCGTTTTGGATCGATTGGAATGACTTCATGTTTCTTCTTGGTGGTGCCGACGCTACTAGTGGCGGCCAAGCTCTGCGAAATCATTTCATGCTGTTGTGGGAGGAGCGTAATAACTGTGACCCCGGCGGAGCTCCCAGTTTCCCTTGCAGCAGTGCCGTCCTTCTTGTGGAGTCGCAAAGGCTTGGAGGGTTCGATCCTGCACGTCTCTGCTATCAAATACCCTAGATATGTCGTCCGCAACGCCGTTCCTGAGAACGACCCGTTGTAATCCGGGCCAAACTTGCCAGCAAGCTTGAAAGAGATCGCGGGGGACTCATTCGGTCCGGGGAAAAGGCTGTCCCACAACCGACCGCTGGCCATCTGGCCAAACTTTCTTGCCACAGTGACGGCTCCTGGATAGTTGTACCATCCTACCCATCTCCGACCAGCGTATAAGTGGATTGTCTCCAGTGCATCGACCGCATTTTCGCCTCCCAATAGTCCTACGACGCCGCTTAATTCCAGCCTGTAAGTGGATTGGTTGACAGCTTGGATGAATTGACCAAGGGAGCGCATTATAGTGGGGTTGTTGTGTCTCTAGCCTCCTCCCCTTGCGCCGTGGCTGGTATTATATCCAGAGCTGTTCTATTCTTTCACAGAGCAACGTTATTGATCATACTGTCACACAGCACACGCTTCGCCCCATTTCTACTTTGGAGAATGGACCCTGGACGCCCTTGGGGTCTTCTGTGGAAGAGGACGACGCGTGTGAGTACCCTCAACCTCACACGTCGACAAAGCTCGACCGTTAGAGTCATACCTTTTCGATATCCAGCAAGGTCATAATATTACTCGACATTTTCTCCAGCTTGCCCAAGAGTATGACACGTTCATGGAAGCTAGAAACGTTCGTTGGTTTGCTTCTCGGCACTCTTCTGGGACTTTTGTGAACCATAATTTGCAATCTGCATGCAGGAAGCAAGTTCCGAACAATTGATGAGGACGGCATTCACGCGACTAATTCATGTCCAAGGAGCCCCGAGCCCACTCGTCACCATTTCAGGATTTTTTGCTCACCACAGCCAATGACAAAACGGCATTACCGGGAGCCACCAGTTGGCACCAGTGCCGTTGTAGCATCCTGTTCAGCCAGTACGCTGATGCAACGATTTATCCTCGTGGAAGATCAGTCATATGCATGAGTACAACGGATGGAGCCAGGAAACAACATGTCACGCTAGATAATTCAAACATCTTTGGCGTTCTCGTTCGCCACGGCTACAGATACGTTCTCGCATCGTGTAGGATCTGACTTGGAGTGGTGCCGCACGGAGCAGCGAGCGCCTCACTCGCCTCCGTTCACTGGATCTCGCTACAGTAGGCAGTGACTGCTGTTTTGGTCCCTGTCAACTGTGAAGAAAACGAGATGTCACCAAGAGTCGATACTCTCGGGACCAATCATAGTGCCGTCGTCAGGTATGCTTATCATTTCAGGGACTGGAAAGACGGTCGACGTAAAGGAGATGTGACTGGACTCGGGCACTCGAACAGCTGTAGTACTACATGTCAGGGAAGATGGCACTAAAGAACAGCCTTGTTTACAGGGTGAGGGACTGACGACAGGGGATCCACACAGGGGAGTTCGATTGAAATGGCAACCGGGCGGAGACTCTGTAGGTGAACCGGTACAAATTGAATTCACAGAATTCTCTTACAGCCACTAATGGTGACGACGTTGCCTTGAGACGTTCCGTGCCACGGATTGCGTCAAAGAATGGACATGCCTTGGGTTGTTGGCGGCTCGCGTCCACCGATGCTGCGCCAGGGCGAGCTTTAACTTGCACCCTGGGAGTCCGTCTTCCATTCAGGGTCACAAGACTCCAGGAATTCGACCTGATCCGGGAGGTGAGCGCTCAAAGAGAAAGGAAGGGGACGCCAACACAGTTTGGCGAGTAAAGTCGCGAGGACCCCATAGATTGGATTGCCAAGTATAACATAGGAACCCGACTGGGTAACTGCGAGCAAGGTTGTACCAGGGCCATACGCTTGCCAATATACAAGGGCGTTCCTGTGTGGGTGAACAAATACTGGCGAGCACGTCGAAACCAAAGAGGCTGAGTTGGTTGAGATTCAAACCGCAGTGGCTGCCGAGCCTGTGAACCGGGCAAGCACGTTGTTTGCGCCAGCTCAGCCATCTCGCTATTACACCTGGTCTGTTTCTGCGTTGGGTGTTGACGGACGAGAAAGCAACAGTTTCGGATTGTCCACGACTCAGTTCTGCTCTTTCCTGAGCGTAGGCTGGTCGTTCTGACCTGGAGCGCTTATCGAACCTCTCGCCAACGCACCACAGCAGGCGTCCTTCCTTTCTCTCAGTTTTCTATCGGTTTCTTTTGATCCCTCCTATTTCATACTACCACTCTATACCCTAGTTTCAAAAAGGTTACCCTCCCAGCTTCCAGCAAATCTTTCATTCGGATTCAACCCCCTCTTGATCCTATTATGTCCGCTCCAACGACTTCAACGTCCTCTTCCTCCCTGGCCGGCCCGAGCGGTCAAAGTCCGCATCCCTTGCTCGAAAACAACGAGGAAAAGAACAGCGTGGTCATCAAAGTCGGGATGGTCGGGGATTCGCAGATAGGCAAGACGAGTCTCATGGTCAAGTATGTGGAGGGCAGTTTCGATGAAGATTATATCCAGACGCTGGGTTGGTATTCCACTTCAACGAGGTCGTTCGTCTCTCAACCACTCGTTAGGCGTTAATTTCATGGAGAAGACAATAACCGTGCGACGGACAACAATCACATTCTCCATCTGGGACCTTGGAGGACAACGAGAGTTTGTGAACATGCTGCCTCTTGTTTGCAATGATGCCGTTGCCATACTCTTCATGTTCGACCTTTCGCGAAAGTCAACGCTAAACTCGGTGAAAGAGTGGTATCGACAAGCCAGAGGGTTCAACAAGGTGAGTGGGTGAACCTGCCGCCTTCCTGTTTTCAGCTACGCGACGCCGTACGCGATTGGAATACGGGGACGTGTCAGCAGGGGTGTTGCAGTCGCCCTCGATCTTATGACGTCCAGACAAGGTCTCGTGCGCGCGAAACTCACTACCTTTTTGCAGACCGCCATTCCATTCTTGATTGGGACGAAATTTGACACGTTTGCAACCTTCCCGCGAGATGAACAGGAGGAGATTACCAAACAGGTCTGTCAAACTGTCGATTCATTCGGATCTGTCCGCTAACGAGTTTGCAGGCGAAGCGATTTGCGCGAGCAATGCATGCATCGCTCATCTTTTGTTCAACATCCGCATCCATCAATGTTCAAAAGATCTTCAAGATAGTACTTGCAAAAGCATTTGACCTGAAATGCGTGATTCCAGAGATCGAAGGCGTTGGAGAACCGGTCCTTATTTATGTGGATGTGTAACACTGTGGATAGAATGTTCGTTTAAACGAAGGGTGGGTGAAGGTGTGCTGGTTGAACGAACGACTAGGAAGTTTGCCAAGGTGATGTTGCATTGAGCCCGAGAATGCTTCTTCGCTGAAAACCCCATGACTGACTTTAGGAAGTAGGTCGAGCGCCACGCAACGTTCGGAGCATCTCATTATACCATCATTCGGCACACCTCCTGATGCTACATTCACGCTCCCCCTCCTACCGTTTCTTCTCGACCGTGGACTGTTTAGCCTTTTGATCAGGGACGGTAGATCGGGTGTCTTCGTCCTGGGTCATTGCTCTCCTACTCACCACTGTTGCTATCTATCTTAACACAATGGCTTGCAGTATCCGCATTGCTCAATCAGCTCTGTTTCCCCCGGGTCCTTTTTGTCGCCTTTCCTTGTTTCTGCATCGCCATCCTTGTTCGTCTCCACAAAGTTGCCACCTTTTCTCCCCAATCCAGCCTTCACCACAAATCAACCCTGCATATTCCCAAAAATTGACACCCTCCCCTACACTCGTTTGAAGTACCCTTTCTTGGTGGGGCGTCTTGTACTGTTGCTATGCTCGATACACTCCCAGCCATGTCTTAATGCTTTCGTATGGTAATCCCGTTATTTAAAGCGTCGAGAGAGGTGCAAGCTGTCGGAGCATCGGGTCCCTGAGTTTCCCAGGGAGCAGGAGTTTCCTTCCGAAACGAGGCAGGCCCTTGCTGGGGTAAGTCAATGTTCCTGCCCAGCGACGCCTCTTGCCCTGCTCCCGATAACTCAAAGTGACTTGGTGGGCTCATCTCCGAACTCGCCCCGGGTTTATCTCCTGCCACGATGCCTCGCTGTGGCATCTCCCTTACTGAGCTACTGATTTCTGCTCTTCAGGGGTTGTTTTGGCATGAAATGCGACCCTTTGACAGCTCACTAGGCTATCCGAAGTGACGCACCTCGCACCTTATTGAGTGCAAATGCTAGGAGCCGAGGACAACGTTTTCAGTTTGCCTCGGCGAGTTTTCAAGCAGCCCCGGTTACAAAAGGGCCAACTGCATTTGAGTTCCTGTGAGGTCTCTCAGGCTCCCATCTGCTTGCTGGCGATGTTTTCAACGCTTTCGTCCAGGTGGTCCTTGACGCTGGCAATATTGTCAGCTGTCCTGGGGTCGTCCTACGCTGCGTCTACATTGACTCTGGCACGCGATTCGTTGAATGGCACCGTGACGCAACACCGAGGTTCCGCTTCCTACATTCAAGCAGCATACTTTACGAACTGGTATCGTCCTTCTATGAGCTCTGGTACATAGCTCTCTAACGTCCACCTCGTCCAAAGGGGTATATATGCGGCCAACTTTCGTGCGTGTCAGACGGCCGTCGTTTCTGTCCTGACTGATCTGTCACAGAACCGACGGACATTGACCCAAGCCAGCTGACGCATATCCTGTATGCGTTTGCGGACGTCTCCCCAGACACCGGCGGGGTCTTCCTTACGGATAGCTGGGCTGATGAAGAGGTATGCCCGCGCAGCTCACTGTCGAGGTCGGACATCTTTGATTGATGGTTGCCCCAGAAACACTTTCCTGGCGACTCTTGGGATGAGCCAGGGAATAACCTGTATGGCTGTTTGAAACAGGTGATATTGAGCGTTTCCGTACAGATAATCACCAATAACCATTGACGTTGCATCCAGCTCTACTTGTTGAAGCTCGCCCACCGGTATGATTTTTGGTTGTCTTCTCGATAATGGCTCACTTTCAAACCCAAAAGACACCTGAAAGTATTGTTGTCCGTTGGCGGTTGGACGTATTCCCAGGACGGCCACTTCTCGTTCCTCACCGATACCAATCTCCGGGGGAATTTCGTTACGAGTGCAGTTCAATTGATCAAAGATTATGGATTTGACGGAATGCGGGTGCCTTTTTCTCTCGTCGTTTTCAATGCTGAACACGAGGCCGTGCAGGGATCTAGACTTTGAGTACCCAGCAAACGAGGCAGAGGGCCAAGGCTTTCTCGATCTCATGACATCCCTGCGAGATGCCTTTGATGATCTCGCAATCGCAAATGGAGATATCACACTTTATGAGTTGACGGTATGTCTAATCCTTTTCCACAACGCATCTTGGGTCACGACGAGATTTCTAGGCTGCGGTATCAGCAGGCTCCCAGAATTATGCATACTATCCAGTCTCACAGTTGGACCAAGTTCTTACTTTTTGGAATTTGATGGTACAGATCTTTTCCCCCTTTGCGTTGCTGGCTCACTTTGCGTGCATAATAGGCGTATGATTATGCCGGCTCCTGGCTGACATTCGTACTCGTTCCATTTCACGAGCGTGCTTCGGTTCCTTACTTTGCTTATCGCAGGCGGACCACCAAGCGAATCTATACGGTGGCTCGAGGACAGGTGTGAGCACAGATGCTGCCGTTGAGCACTACATTTCCTCTGGCGCGACCCCCAGAAAAATTTCCATGGGTAAGAACTTTTTTAAATTCAAGAGAGGACAAATGTATGAAACGAGGTCTATAGGAGTACCCATCTACGGGCGCGTCTTTGAGGATACAAACGGGATAGGACAGCCGTATAGCGGGGTGAACGAGGGTAAAACTGTCAAACCATCCTTGGCGTACTAATCTCCAATCCAGGTTGGCCCCGGGACGTTGTCCTACAAGTACCTCCCTTTACCAGGCGCGCTTGTGTACGAAGACTTGGTGGACGTCGCGAGCTACTCTTACGACCAGGAGAAACGAGAGCTGGTCTCGTATGACGTTCCAGATATCGTGAGAATCAAAGCCGAATATGTCATGTCCAAATCGCTGGCGGGATGCATGTTCTGGGATGTGTGTTGCGCACTGGACAACAGCGAACATGTTCTGATTGCCGACGGTACCCCTAGCTTTCAGCCGACAAGACTGGGTCGGACTCGCTCATTCAGACCGCCGGAATGACGTTTGGCCAGTTGGATCAGACACCGGTGAGTACCAGCGCAGACGTGCTGCGCCGCTGTGTTCCGTGCTGTCGCCTCACCGTACTTGTTGCAGAACCATATCCAGTAGGTTCACGTGTTCGATGACGCGGTATACATCACTCAACGTACGCGTGCTCCCCAGCTACCCGCACAGTAAATGGGACAATATCCGGGACAACATGGGCAGCGGGTCGACGACCGCGCCGAGCCCATCTACATCGTCCAAGCCTAAGCCTGCGACATCGACAACAATGACAGTAGCAAAGACGACGTCGACATCCACGTCAGCTCAGCGCACCCCCACTCCGACCCCGGTCCCGATTTCGTGTCTGTGCGAAGACGTATCGTCATGGAACTCCACGGTATGAGCCCATCCCTTTGTTCACACCTCACCTCCTCACCATCGCGAATTCCGATTTCCAACAGGCCGTGTACACGGGCGGCGACGAAGCGGTGTACGGTAAGGACCACGCCACCTCTCTGCGCGCACATCGCCGAGCGGCTCATTCCCCTTTTTGACGTGTTGAAAAGACGGACGTCTGTGGACGGCCAAGTGGTGGACAGAGAATGACGTCCCCGGGGGAGCAGGTAAGTAGCACGACCGTGGCGTCGTCTCCCTCCCTCCTTGTCTACGCGTCCGACGCGTCCTGACCCCTGCTTCCTTGACGCATTCGTGCGTTTAGCCGACGTGTGGGAGGACGAGGGAACGTGCGATTGATCGCGCACCGGGTTGATCGCTCAAGGTGGACGTTTCGGAGTCGTGTTCCATTCTTCTCCTTTCTTAAAGGTAAACGGCGCTGTCGGTCGTGTGTGGATAATGGTAACGGGAAAGCACCTCCCGAGAACACCGTCTTTACCTCGTTCGTGATACAATGCTTTTGTTGCGGTGCAACGGAACGATAGATGCTTTGCATTTTAAACGTACGGTTAGATTCTAGCCCCCCTTTTTTTGGGACGACAAACGAGGGTGTGATGACCGATGTCTCTCGCGCACCACCCTTTTTCTCTCTCGACTAGCAAAGCAAATACATATTTGTTTTGTGGTGTTCATGCTCGAGAAAAAACATGGTGAACACATGGGAACAAGGAAAAGAAAAGAAAAGAAAAAAACAGGGGCATGTGCGAGGATTGGTTTGAGATGAGCCGTATCGAAATAAATAAGTCCATGGTCGACGATGCGATGAACGAGGGAAAAGAAAAATGGTGCTTTCAACTCTAGAAAAGAAAGGCAGCGCGCCCTGATCACATGGATGATACAAATGTCCTTGACATACAGGGGGGACGACCGCAAGAGGGGGAGAGAACGGAGAAAACAGAGAGAAAGGCTACACTTTTATCGAAAGCTGTTGAATCCACTCATCGTCGCAGGACGAAATGCGAGTATAGCATGGGACACATATCCCGATAAAGCAAGAGGGCACGAGGGAGAGAGAAAGGAAGAGGGATACGAATCCAGGGGCGAGCCGCGACCAGCGCGCGTGAAAAGAGAGGGCTGAACTCGAGGGATCACCCCATGACGTGGCCATAGTTGACACTCTCACTGAGGTGTTCGTTGGCCGGGTTGTACGTAAAGCCTTTGAACTGGTCCTGGACGGTCTCTGACAAGTGGGAGTCTTCTACGACCGAGTCCTGGGCTTCCTCGTTTGTAAAGTCAGGGTCAAAGTTGGCAACGTCGAGTACCGATTCCTGCGATGACTGTGGTGAGAAAAAGGGAGATGGCTCAAGCGTCGCGTCGCTAGATCGCTTACCACGCTCGGTTTGAACGGTGGTTGTATCTTTTTTTGCAGGAGCCTGCGCATCAATCTTAATCCCGTTTTCGACGACGGACTCGTTGACAGACTCACAGGTTCCAGTCGATGTACTTGGAAAAGAAGGGGTGTCTCTTGATCTCTTCCCCTCCGTTTGCACCGAGGCGTCGAGTTGGGTCACGTTGAAGCAGCCCGCTCATGACACTCTTTGCTTCTCCAGATACGTCATGTGGAAACACGAGTGGGTCCATGAGGATCCGTTGATACATTGTGTTCACATTCTCGTCGTAGAATGGTGGGAGACCGGTCTGGCGAGGAGTTGGTACGTGTTTGGGGCGTCGTCAGAGAAGCGCACGCACCATCATCTCGTACAAGAGGACACCGAGCGTCCACCAATCCACGGTCTTGGTGTAACCCTGGCTCTCCAACAGTTCTGGTGCGATGTATTCAGGGGTGCCACAGAATGCTGCGGGGGATACCGGATCGATCATCAGACCTGGTAATCAGTCGTGTAAGTAAGCCTCACTGTTGGTCTTTTCGGTTTCCGACATATTCAATTTGCACAGTCCTGTTGTGGATATGAGATGGCGATCGAGATGGAGAGGACGATCACAAACCGAAATCACAGAGTGCAATGTGACCGGTGTAATCCAGCAGGATGTTTTCCGGCTTGAGATCGCGATATACGACGTTGAAGCTATGCAAGTGCTCGAGCGCACAAAGCAACTCTGCGGCATAGAACCGGCTGCGGTCTTGGTCGAACTTGCCTTCTCGCTGCAAGTGATAGAACAGCTCTCCACCGTTGACTGGTACACCGATCGATACGAATCCTGAGAGAGAGAGGGAGAGAGAGAGACGCACCAAATGACATGACCAGGTAGAGCTTGTCCGGATTCTGAAAGGAAAACTTGAGCGGCACGATGAACGGATTGTTCACCAAGGCCAGGACTGTTCTCTCTGCCAAGATGTGGGTGATCTCGCCGGGCCGCGAAGCAATGTGGGCCTTTCGTATCGTCTTGAGAGCATACACGCGCAGGGTGTCCTTTTTTCGGACTTGCATGACCTTGCCGAAGGAGCCTTTTCCGATGACCTTGAGCAGATCGAACGCCTCGATGGTGAGGGGTTCTGCGCGCGTGGGTCGATAGTCGACCTTGAGATGGAAAGAGCCGGTGCCTGCGGTGGCTCCGTACCATTGATCGGACGCATGCTGAGCGAGAGGGGTGAGCGACGCGCGCCGGAAAGATGGGAAAGGGGGCGCACATGACCATCGAGCGCGGGTGTTATCTGTGCGCGTGCCATAAGCAGGTCATTTCCCATGTCTTCCTGGCTGTGCACGACTGCAGCGGTACGTAGGTAAGCAGAGACGGAGATGTTCGACGTGCGTGACACGTCACTGGGAGACTGGCCGTCAGTCTGTGTCCGAGGAGGGGTGAACGGAGGGCGTACAATGCGGCACGATAGTTCCATATTGGGCTTGCGAGATCGCCGCCCATGGCGTCGACGAGGACCTGGTTGTTGTCGAACTCGAGGACGATGTAGGGGAGCCACCAGTTGCGCTTTCGCTGGAAGCTCTCGCGGTTGCTCGCGGGGCGTCTTTGTGCGGGGGGCGAGGAATCGAGCGCCTTCTGGATCACCTCTGGGACCTGGACGCCGAGTGGGAGGGAGAGGCCGCGGCCTACGCTGCGTGAGCGAGGCGGGGCGGGGTGAGCGAGGGGTGAACACACCGGAGAAGATGCGGATGGTGAGCATGCCGGAGCGGAGGTGGGCATGCTGTTCCGCAGCGGGGGCGGGGGCGGGTTTGGGTGTCGTCGGCCGAGAGGGCATCGGTGTCACGACGGCGGTGTCCTTGACGTCCTTGGCCTCTGTGGCGATGGGTCGGACGGGGATCGGTGGATCGGGCGGGGGACGTACTTTTGGACGAGCCGAGTTTCCAGGACATGGTGCGAGCGAGAGAAAGAGCGCGCCTTCCATTCGTGTCATCACACACCACCACGATGTCCGCACCACCACGCGTCGCGCTCTGGGCCGCCGAGCCCGACCTCGACGACGACATCAACGACGTCGACATCCCCCTCGCCATCCCGTCCTACCCCACCGCCGACATCTACGACGAGCACCACCTCCAGCTCGACGACGGCGCACTCCTCGCCGTACAGGCCCAGCAGACCGCCTTTGCCCAGATCCCAGACGTCGTCAAGCGTGTACGTCGTCGCCCAACCCTAGCCCAGTCCGTCTGACGCACTCCCTCAGTTCGTCGTCCACTTTCACCAAGCCGTCCTCGACAACAACCTCCCCGAAATCACCCTCGCCTACGAATCCGGCTGGAACCGCCTCACCGAAAAATTCTACGCCAAAACAGAATGGCCCGAAGCAGAGATCATCGCCCCCCTCGTCAACGACGACCAAATCTTTCTCGTCCTCTACCGCGAACTCTACTACCGCCACGTCTACTCCCGCCTGCAGCCCAACGTCGACGACCGGTTCCACTCGTACGAGAACAGCTGCGAACTGTTCAATTATCTGCTCAGTGCGTGATCGCGTGGGATGTCCTATCGGCGCTCATCCACGACGTAGATTCGGACGGT